>JAUPMG010189259.1:0-10229 GCA_031762675.1 Pachysandra terminalis
ATAGCCACATGTACCTTTTGTAACTATTATAATTTTACTTAAATAATATAATCACACCTTACTTATCAAAAAAAAAATATTACATTACTTTATATTAATTTTTAAGCTTTATAACTAGAGCTGGCAATGGGGTCGGGTTGGAAACAGGTTGGATCGGAATTGACCCATTTGCTAATGGGTTGGGAAATCATATAATCGAACCCCCGACTAACAAATTTTTTAATTAATTAATTTTTTAATTTTAATTTTAAATTAGGATAAAATATAACCTCATTTAATAAATTAAATTTAATAAATATCATAAAAATATTTATTGAACATAATATTTTTTCCAAAAAAAGTAGGCATTTTTAATTTATGAATAAGTTTTAAAATACCTATAAATAATATTTAAATGAACTTTAATAAATTTATAATTATTTTATTATTTATAGGTATTTTAAAACTTATTCATAATTCAAAAATACCTACTTCTTTTGGAAAAAATACTATGTTCAATAAATATTTTTATAATATTTATTAAATTTAATACCTATAATATTTATTAAATTTAATATATTAAATGAGGTCATGTCTTGAAGTCCTTGAGATCACATATCTCGGATTCGGGGCATGACACATGGTTCAACAATATTTTTGGCCAGTGGATAAAATATATTAAATTTAATAATTATAAATTTATTAAAGATCATTTTAATTTTAAATTAGGATAAAATATAACCTCATTTAATATATTAAATTTAATAAATATTATAAAAATATTTATTGAACATAATATTTTTTCCAAAAAAGTAGGTATTTTTAATTTATGAATAAGTTTTAAAATGCCTATAAATAATAAAATAATTATAAATTTATTACAGATCATTATAAATTTATTAAAGATCATTTAAACTTATTTATAGCCATCTTGCTATAGAGGATGCAAAGCCTTTCTTTCTCTCGGTGTCGATTTCAACCATATTTCCCGTTGTTCGTGATGGGTTTTGTTTGTGGATAAGACTAAGTCCATTTTCACATTGAATGGAAGATGATGAGTTAGGGTTCATGTGGTGCTATTGAAAGTGATTGGTTAGGAACAATAGCAAGTAAAAGCATAAGCTAAGACTTTCTTTGGAAAATGGAGTAGAGAAAAAAGAAAGAAAAAGATGAACCTGAGAGCACGCTTGACCAGATAGGACTCCAAAAGTAAGAAAATGTAGTGACCCAGATCCAAAAAATTGATAATAGGAATTAATGTGTGATTATTTAATAGAGTTAAAGAATAAAAATAATTAATAGTCGCTTTATGGAAATTAATTTGAAATTTTCCTATAATTAATGGTGTTGATTCATAGGTTAATTAGAGCTTTGGGTTAATTATTAATCAAATTACTGTGTTGAGGTTAAGTTGTAATAAGATTAATATCTGGGAGAGGTATCTAGAATTATAAAACTAAATTCAAAAATTAGAAACGCATAGGTGCATGTGTGTACGTGGGTGTCGTGGGATTAGAATGGTGAGAGAGAAGGAAGGAAAGTTTCCTATTTCCTCTCCCTCACCTTCCATCTCATTGGTTAACTTATTAGAAGGATCATTGTAGGATTTATAAGAGGAAGAGAAAAAGGGTTAGAGCAGAAAAGCCCTAGTCGTCCAAGCTTTAGAGGAAGCAAAAAAGAAGAAGAAAGGAAGAAGAGGAAGGAGAAAGAGGGGACTTTGATCACCATCTCAGCACCCAAAATAAGTTCCATTATTCTATATAGTTCTCGTGAATATTGTGATCGTCTCCTAATTGAATGCATGTATTTATATTTCGCTTACATGATTTCCGAAGGCATGATCTTATCATGTAAGTAGATCCATTTCTACATAAGTCTTTTATAATGCTATGTTTTGATTTTGGTTCTTATTGAAAACCTAGTTGAATATATGATGATTTCGTTTTCCAAGCTAAAATGTTTAGTATGATCTATAGTGTTATCTTGTTGTTTTGATGCTTACTGATCAATAGAGATGCTTGGGATTGGATTTGGTATTCATAAGGGAAGTTTCGGAACCCAAAAAAACACCCAGGTCGCAGCCCGTCGACAGGCACCGATACACCGGTGAAGCCGCTGACAGGGACCTAGATTGGCCTAAAATTGACCCACCGGTAGGCACCGATACACCAGTGGCTCTGCCGATGGTGTCCCCGAGTGGATTTTTGATGGTTTTTGTTTGGATTTGTGCCATATGATTTGGGCACGCTCTTTGGAATCAGAGTATGATCTGAGGGCATCTTACCCACCTGCGGGGAAACAACTTTGTGTCCTATGGTGCATTATACCCACCAATTAATCTATTTACTTGACCATATATTGGGGCTGTGACTCCTTTGAATTTGGTGTTTGAACTATGGACTATCGATATTGTTTTGGTTGATAAGTATTTTGTGGTAAGGATACTCGTGATAATGCCTGGCAAATTGTTCATGTGTATGAGCGCACGGGCAGTTTTTGAAGGGTATTATCATTGATAATCCTACCAATTATGGAAATGATACATGTGATGGTATCCGGCGGATTATTCGTGTGTGTATAGGTGCACAGATAGCTTCTGAAGGGTGTTATCACTAGTAATCCTACTGATATTGATTTGAGGAAATAATAGCTCGCCCGGTCAATCGGGCAACAACGGATAGGGTCGTGAACTGTAGGATTCCTTACGAGGACTCCTATGAATTGTGGTGGCTGGTCCTTGTGTGACCCACCCATGCATTAGCTATGCATGAAAAACAAAGATGAATTGGTTTGGAGAATTGAGCCTCGCGAGACCAATGGTCCTTGTGTGACCCATCCATGCATTGTTATGCATGAGGAACAGATGGGAAATAGCTACGGGAATTGAGCCCGGTAGGTTGAAAATCCTACAAAACCGCAGTGTACACGTGGGACTCAAGAGAGTTGTGTTCAACTGTAGCAAAATGAATGCCCTGTAATTATTATTACATGATATGAGAGTGTCGTCCAGTTGTAGTAAAATGGATGCCAAGGTAACTTGAAACCGGCTGATCACTGGGTTAGGATGTGCATTAGTTGCATTCATATCATGTGTTTTGCATCATGTGCATTGAGCATCATGGTGCATTTACATTCATTCACCTCATATTTTCCTGTGATTGTCATCTTGTTTGTGCTTGTTGCTCTCATTGTGCATACATGTAACATGATCATACACTCTTCCTCTTAGATTGTTTCATATGATTGTTGTTTGATTTTGGACTAATGGTATTTCATGAGGATGGATGACATAATTGGTTCTTACTGGGAATTCCAAGCTCATGTAACATTTTATGTTGCAGGTTGAGGTGACATAGGTTGGACTTGGACTGGATGTTGTTTTCTCTTTTATTTATGAATTTAGATAGATTGTGTTAGATGGATTATGTTGGGTTGGAAATGAATACTTCTGGAATTGGTTTCTATTTTGGATTGTAGGCTCTTCTGAAGCCATGGGTTTTTAATTTAAATTATATTTCACTTCCGCACTCTAATGGTTTTATTAGAGTAGTTATCATTACTCTATTTTTAGTGTTTTGTTTTCGTGATCCGCATTCCACGGTTGGGAATCCGAAGGTCTCAACTTGTGATCCGTGTTGTCTGCATAGGGATTCGTGCCACGAGATCCAGGATGTGTCAGAAAGTAAAAGAAATTAGAAGTACTCATTGACTTGATAATGCACAAGATACCCAAGGTTAAAAAATGGGTACCTATGACTTAATAAGGCACAGGGTACCCAAAGTTAAATACGGGATACCTATGGCTTAATAATGCACAGGGATACCCAATGTTAAATAAGAGGTACCCATGACTTAATAATGCACAGAGTAGTTCTCTCTTCTTTAGAGAAATATTATTTTCAAACTATTGTTTTCTTCCGATATCTCTTCTTTAGAGAAAAAGATAGAGATGATAATGGATTGGAAGTAGATACTTTCTTTTCTAGAGAAAAGACTGAAATGAAAATGGATGGAAGGCTGGATGGAAGTGACAAAGCTGAAACGCATAAAGGCAGGAAGATAAAAAAGGAGAAAAAGCGTTTTAAATTATAACCGTAGAAGAAAAAAAAAAATTCAAGCTCCACCATTATCACTACGCGTTAAGTTTTCTAATACAAAAAATAACCCATTCACCTCGGTACCCACTTTACTCACGTGACAGCAATCCAATGGTGGTGTATGAATTGCTGCAAGGCTTTGGCAATAGAGATTGTGAACCCGCTCTTTAGCTCCGACTCAAAATGCCACGTCAGAAAATGTGCAAACAGGATGGGAACCGTCTTCATAAAATGACTAATTCTGCAAACATCAATCAAACATAACCACTATCATCACCTTCTTCGTATTTTTTTTTTTTTGTTTATTCTTTGAGAGAAAAAATGGTGCTCTCTGCCTCTACCTCTGCAATGTGGAAAGAAATCGAGCGCTCGGAAAGGTAAGAATGGAAACCCCTCGTGTTATTTTAATGGAAATTCCAAAATTTTCACCTTGTTTATCTCTGCTCTTATTTTCTTGAATATGAGAAAGAAGTTTCTACCTTATTACTAGATTTATTGCTTAGAAGGATCGTCAGTCCCAAAGCATAGACTGCAACTACTCTCATCTTCATTTGATTCCACCCCTTCCTGTAATACCCGCAATTTGAAAGTTCAAATATATGTCAAAGATTCAATGAGTTTTTATTATGAACCTGTAGTCTGGTTTTTGCAATATTTATCATTTTTACTTTTTGAAATTTATGCTGAACTATTAATTTCTATTGGTATTCCCAATAATATCTTCTATTCTTGTGTAATATGTTTGAGGGCAGAAGCTACAAGTCGGTTATTGTTATTGTTGATTCTATCTAGCCTCTTATATTTTCACTGCAATAGCCATCCTTTAGTATTTTGATTATTGCTCACTACATGAGTTTTCTCATGTTTCTACTGGTCATTTAATTTAATTTATTATTATTATTATTATTATTTTTTGAATTGATACCAAAAAGTTTAGTTAAAAATCTCTATCTTATTGTTAAATATATCAAATTATCTGGAATACCCAGAAAAAAATGTAACTTCTAGATTTTTCTGAGTTATTGCATGTCGTTTATTGGCATTAATTTTCTGTAATAGTTATTTCCTTTTGCAGCTATCTTGTTTGTTGTATGTTTGAGGAGGCAGTTTCCCTCTCCTCTTCTGTTCTGAGGCGACTATGTGAAACTAGTTCTATTGAAATTCTAGAAGATGCTCAACTTCTGGACATGATGGAATCTGCTGGTATGGTGTTGGTTCAATCCCTAAAGGAATTGGGAAGGTACTTTATTTTTCCACTTTAATGTTCTTTTTAAGACTTGCCTTTTTCTTTTCCTTTGAGATTTTCTTTCCAAACACCAATATATACATATACCAATGGTCCAAGTACCCAATACAAGTCATCATGAATGAATCTAAGCAATCAATAACCCGGTTGGATTTGTAAAACTTGTCTTAACCGTCTGGGTCACTGGTTAAACCGATGGGTCTTATCGGTTTTCAAAACTTAGTGGGTTAAAATGTCACTTGGTCAAGTTATACGATTGGGTACCAATTCAACTGGTTGAACCAGTAGGGCGGGGTTTTAAAACATTGGGAAAAATTGTGGGTTCCGTAGGTCATCCAACTGACCCATCTCCACAGGCCTCACTTAGATTCTGTTAGTAGGATTCCTTTGTGTTTATGAATTTTAATTATTTGTTTTCTAAATTAGTGGCTTATATTTAGTAGAATCTTTGTGTCGCATCTTTGAGTTTAATTGAGATTAATATTTACTAAACCTTTTTCTATGTAAAGTTATGTAATTAGTTGTTTAGGGATTATTGATAGATTTTGATGAATGAATTATGGTTTCTTATTTTTTATTTTTTCTTTTCTGAGTAAGATTTTTGTTGTGGCGTGTTGCACCCCCTTTCATGTTGTTTTCATGAGATTTCTTCTTACGTTCTTCTGATTCTTTTATCTGCAACCCTAACGAGAGCATTGTGTAACTTTTATTATTTGTTAGTTGTTTATGCTTTATGTATTTAGGAGAGACCTTTTTTGTGTGATTCTCCAAGAAGAAATGGAACCATCAGGAAAATTTGTTAATTGCATAACTATTACTAGTAGTTCTTGTGAAAGACAATGCCTTCGCCAACAATGAAACTCCACATATACCTTCAGATACTGGGTCTCAGTATTCTTAGTTGGCCAATTGACATTCATTGCACACTGGATGATCGTAACCATCAGATCTTTCATCTACTTATGAAAGTTGATAAACAAATGGATTAACTATCTTCGACAAGCCAGTTAAATATGTTTATTTATTTATTTTTTGATGAATAAAAATAGTTTTATTAATTTTTTTTTTGGAAAAGAGCAGTTTTATAATTGAAACAATGTAGAAGCAAAGGGCATGAAATATACCCAAACTGAGAGTACAATTACAATAGGAACAGAATGTGCCCAATATTAAGCACTCATAAAAAGAGCATAGGTACACAAGGATCTATAGACAAACAGAATACAGAAAAAAAAAAATAAGTATATGGTTTTAGGTTACTGCAACAAATCAACCCCACAGTGAAGATCATTCCCTCTAGTACCTCTCTTTGCCAAGTGTCTGCCAAGGTATTTGTAGACCTGTGAACCCATACAAAGGAAATTTCAAATTAAAAGCAATATAGTGTAGCAATCTAATATCCCCAATAGACCTCCAAGAACCAACGGGACCACCCTTGGCTCATTCAATAACTGCCTAGGAATTGCCTTTCTCTAGCAGCCTTTTGAAGCATAGCCTCTTAGCCTCCTTAATCCCATAAGAGCTGATTCAACTTCAACTCTTAATGGAAGTCTCTTCCCCAATGAAATGTGTGTACATTTGTAGTATCTCACCCATAACATTTCTGAAGATGCCTTCAATACCTGATTTGCCTGGATTTTCCAATGAAGATCCATCAAAATTTAATTTTATAGTCTTCCCTTGGTTTACCCAAGTTCGTGTTACTTTTCCCTTTGCTACCCATGACAAAGTGACTACACCTAACTTCTCATCAGCATACTAATGGAAGGTCTCTAAACACATTGTGAACCGAAAGCCATTGTGAAGCTAAGAACTTTATACTCTGCACATTCTCATTAGAGCATGAAGATTTGTTATTAAAGATCCTCTCGTTTCCTTCGCCCCAAATTCCCCATAGAACAGCATGAAACACAACCTTATACATTAACTTCCCCTTTGTTCCAAGGCCTCTCATCTTCCATTGTCAAATCAAGTCCTTAAATTTAGTAGGCATCATACAACTGCAGTTAATCAGTTGGAAGGAAATAACACCAGATCTGATATGGTAACTCACAATATAGAAATAGTTGATCAACCAATTCCCCAACTAAATATCATCAAATCGGTTCGATTTCCAGGCTACATCTTACCCAATGGGTTGATCAATTGGACTTTCAGGATTAGCATAGCCTACTGTCTAAATGGAATATGCAGTATCTAGAATGCAGCTCATTTGTAGTACCTTTTAATAGATTGATGGAACACTCACTTAATAGATGCTTGTTTGCTTTAACTAATATATTTCTTGTCTTTGACACAAATTTCAATCAATACTGGATCTCCCAGTTATAACATCTAGGTGGTATCTTGGTGCAATATGTGAATCCCTGACGTGCAATTAAATACTGACAATGATTAGCTGTATGCTTCGAGTTCACCTCAATACCTTGCTATGGTGATTGGTGCCCTACCAAAAGGGTGAGCTACGCTATATATCAGGTGATACCCAGTTCAAGGATAGATGGGCCTTGAGAGTTGAGGCTACACTGAGGACGAATTGATAGTTCTAACCTTAGTGTTCGTGTGGTTATCATTCTGAATATGGAACGCATTCTAGAAACCAGTTCCTGAAATTCATTATGGGAGCTAGTTTTGAAGGCTTATTTTTTTGATGAATAACCATCCTTGCATCTATATATATATGTATATACACACGCACACACACACACACACACACACACACATATATATATATATATATTATATGTAGATGCAAGGAAAGACAGAAATACAACAAAAACAACAATAGGCCCAATGCTCAAGGAGAGCACCTAGCTAGGAAAGCAGAAGAGATAATATGGAAAAAAAGATACAATAGACCTCCTAGGCCAGCATGGCCGAGAGACACCATGAATAAAGTCGGTCACCCGCTGTCACTAATCGTCTCATTTGTTGGTATCTCCACAAACATCACCTCCCTAGCAAGGCCATCTCTGGCCAACCGGTCTGCCTCCCTATTACCAGATCTAGGGGTGTGAACAAATGATGCCTGAATCAGACCGCTCAAATATCTAGCTAATTTGACTGAATGAAAATAGCGCCAAGGGAAAGAGACCAACCTCGACATCCAAGAAATCATTGACGACGAGTCACCCTCAATCACCACCTGAGAAGAGCCCACGCGGACTGCCTCCTTGCAGCCCACAAGAAGAGCCAACAACTCTGCCTTGGTAGAGTCGCCCACCCATACCGAGCCAGAGAAAGCATGAGTAATGTGGCCCTCATGATCTTTAAAGACCCCTATCCCTGATACCCCTGGATTATTTGAAGAAGCCCCATCAAAATTAACTTTCATCAACCCAACAGGCGGGGGTGACCACTGACACACCACCTGCTGCACCAAAGGAGACTAGGAAGCAAGCTCAGATTTACTCGTCAGAATATCAGACATAGAGATTCCTCTGAAGTCAGGAAGAACTGCCATCCAAGAACAAACCAATAGCAATATAGCATCAATGATTGACCCAATTGGTCTACTCCTGTCCTCAAATATTCTTGCATTACTTTACCCCCACAGGAACCATAAAATCGCATGCCACACACCCTAATGCATCAATCTTCCCCTCACCCCAAGTCCGAGAAGTGCCACTGTACTAACAAACCTCCAAACCCCTTTGGCATAGCCCACCATATCCCCAGGCGACAAAGGAAGAAGGCCCATACCTCCATAGTCACCGAACAATGAATAAACAGATGATCAACTGACTTCCCCTCCTCTTTGCACATAACACACATATGATGCGAAAGTGCACAAGATGGCCACTTCCTTTGTAGATGGTTACAAGTGTTAATTTTACACAGAAGGGCTGACCAGACAAATTCTTGGTCGCGTTTGGTTAGCATGTAACAAAATGAGTTCCGACCTAATAATATAGATGTTTGGTTAACAAGTACTAAAATGAGTTCTGACCAAATTTTCTAAATTATTTTTTATTTATAGTTTTTTTATAATCCCATAGCTACACATAAGCTTTGCACGCATATTCTTTTAAATATGATAATAACACTCCAAAATAATCTTAATAGAAAGAGTATTTACAAGTTTGCCACTGCTCACTTTATTTACAAGTTTGCTACTGCAAAAACTCAAAACTCATTCCTAAAATCTAAAATTAGGGTTGGAGGTATTTTTTGATGAAGGGCATCTTCTCATTTTCATTTTGGGAGAACTCATTCTGCCTTTGTTAACCAAATGGTCATTTATCTATGGAACTCATTCCAAGTCGTGGAACGCATTTCCAAAATGGCAGCCAAACGAGGCACTAGTCACTGAAGGATTAGGAAGATCTCTAATGGGGAAGTCTGATCTTGTAGACCTTGCATTGGCCCGGATATACATTGTTGAAACGAAAGATGTAGAGAGAATTCTTGGTACATATAACATGATATAGGATAGTGCCGATTCGAAGATATCTCTTTGAACTCCTCTTTTTCGTCATCAACTTTATCTCTCTTTATTTCGTATTACCAAATCACCTCTTCCTTGCACGTCTCAATATATAATCTAGGTCATCCGTAACTTTAAATGTTGCTTACTTGATCTTTTAATATATTTTCTTCTTTTTGACATGATGCAGGACATCAGAAATATTGAATGAGCTAATAAGTTTGTTCGGTTCAGTGACTGCTATCCCTGCTCATGTTCTTCTAACTGGGTACTATAATCTTCCATTGCACAAAGCATGTGTTAGCTTCCTGATTTAGGTCAATGTTTCACTATGTATTGTGTTTGAAAGTTGTAAGTTATGGAGTTGCCATTTTTCATATTTAATGATGTTTATCAAATTTCAAAGTTCTGTGGTGAATGCAAGTTAATTTTCTTGCATCTTTTGTTTGTCAGGGCTTGCTTTAAGATATCAGAAGATTCT
>JAUPMG010189269.1:13414-23846 GCA_031762675.1 Pachysandra terminalis
GCCAAGGAGGATGTGACAACTAGGGATACTGTCCAACACATGGAAGAGTGTCAGGTGCTTGTACGACCCCACCTGCAGCTCGAAGGTCACGTGGCCAAGAGCGCACTGGCTCCGGGCGTCTAATTCGTAGATCCGGATGGCTTGAGGAACAATTCGGTCTTCAGACACGCCAATAGCCTTCAAAATACCGAGGGGGATGATGTTCAAGGAGGACCCGACATCAACCAGTGACATCCTGATATCCACCTCCTGCAAGATAGAGTTCAAGTACAAGGCTCGACGGTGGTCCTCATACGCCACCATCATGTCCTCTGGTCCAAAGGTGATGACACCGTCCAGGGAGAAATCAACAGCACAAGCCATCTCAGCATCCAGCAATGGCAGTCTCTCGGTGTAGGTCCGCATAGCGATCCTTTCTTCTCTTGAGAAACCAATCTCCTCGAGGCTTCTCTCGAGCCTCAACAGCTTTGGCGGCACCAACTCTCTCCTAGCCACAATCCCGATCTCAGAAAACAACACATTAACCACGCCCCCTGCCTTTGTGGGCGGGCAGGGGGGCCACGTGCATCTGCTCGGGCCAGAGGTCTACTTCTCCGTCAACGACCCGGAGTTTGTACAACCTTTTCAGGGCATTGCACTCAAACGTCGCATGGTGCACCCTCCGGTGAAACTTGCAATACCGGGGATATCTCTTCTCCTGAGTGGTCGGCTCTCGGTCTATAGCGGGTAGAACGACGCGGTTGTCCCGGATCCAGCTTTCTAGCAAAACGTCTAGCTGGGCTGGGGTGCAGTTTGGTGTTGGAAGGAAAGGGCGGTCAAGTCTTGCTTCATTCCCTCTTCCCCTCTTTGGGGCTCGGCTGTCAGCATGGGCACTCTCGGCCCCTCGCTTCTTCTCCAACGGCTTCTTAGCCACGCTGGGTGCAACTACTGAATGGCCCGTCCTCTGGGCTGCCTCGATCAGACGGCTAAAGCTTGGGAGTTTATGGTTCTCCAAGTGTATCAGTATTCCTAGAGCATCCTCATCAGACACATCTCGACATACTAGGATTCCTCCTAGCCGTCGCTGCAAATCATCACAAGCCCCCGGAACCACTTCACATAGGTCACCAGGTCCTCCGCAGTCCCTTGGCGTTCCCGGCTGAGCTCCACGATCGTGTAAATCTCTTCCGTGACAAAGAAATTTTTGTAGAAGGGGGAGGCCATGTCCTCCCAGGTGTAAACTGAGCCTGACGCCAGATTGTTGTACCAGGTGTAGGCCTTCTCAGATAGTGACTTGGAAAACTCTCTCAGCCGGAGGTCAGGGTCGGCAGCATGGGGTCCGAGGGCCTCAACAAAGCGGCTGATGTGCTCCTGCACATTGCCAGTTTGGCCGGTGAACCTTTGGAACTTAGGGCTGACGTAATCCTTTGGGTAGGGTTTCTGAAGCAGTGAAGAGAGATATGGGGGGCGGAAGTCATTGTTTGTCCAATCCGGGTCTCGGAACCGGGATTGGCGTAACATGGCTTCAACATCAGCTATGGTAGCAAAGGAAGGTATGGTATGGGAAAGGGGATTGTTGACAGGAGGGGGCGGGGTGATATGAACTGGGGGTGGTAGTGAGGTATATGCGTGAGTCGGGAATGGTGGAGGGTGTACACGGCCGTTGAAGGCTCGGGCGCTTAAGGTGGTTGTGGGAGTATGTCAGCATGCGCAACCTCCATCACAGGCCTGACTGTGTCGTCCTGAGATATGGAAGGCTGTCGGGGTGCCTGAGGAGTGATGGGTTGCTGGCTGTCGTTCTGCTGTGCTGCCATGACCATGAGTTGTTGCTGAATGAGCCAAAGCGTATCAACAATTGAGGAAACAGAATCAGGAGCCTGGAGTCCTGGGTAAGGAGTGCTCAGAGGCAATGGAGTCAAGAGGGGAGACTCACGGGGTGGAGTTGGAGCTTCGAGGGGCAGCTCTCCACCCGGCTGGCGACCGTCAGGGTCGCTGGCAGACAACTGACCTTGGCTCGTCTCTGAGGGAAGGCGCTGCATCTTTCTCTGGGATGCGATTTCGGCTACGGGACTGAAAACACTCAAGGGTTAAAAAACAAAGGTAGGGAAACAAAATAGGTCCCCAGTGGAGTCACCAAAATGTTGATCCCCAAAACGGTATCCTAAACCAGTTTACTTAAGGATAAGTAAAAGGCACAGGTGTTAGCACTTGAGAGGTTTACCGATTTCTGGGTTGAACCGGTCTGGTTACTTGTCTCACGCCGGCGTAAACCACGGGGTGGCCGTTCCGGAGCAAGGTTTCCCTGAAGGGTTGAGTGTCAACAAAAAGGATGAGAGCCGAGATGGGAAGAAGAAACTCAGGAAAGTGTCAGAGAAGCTGCAGAGCTCTAATGGCTATTTTAAAGAGAGTTGGGCCTCCTGTAACTTTTCCCCCCTCCAAAAGTTACCTTTACTCTTGGGGAGTGAAGTCTTTTATATCCTTCCACCCCTGGTAGAGCCTTCTCACCTAGTGGCAAGTGTCGTGCATCTCGGATGCTACGAGGACACCTGCCACTGCGGGGTGGTCCGACAGTGCGGCTTACAGCTTTAACTAATCCCATCAGCCGCTTAAGTGGACTTCCGCCGTCCACCTGGGCCAATAGGACGGTTTCTCTGCCGCCCTTTCCTAAAAGGGTTTCTTGATCCCCCTCCCCCCCCTTTTTCTTTTTCTTGATTGGTTTAAAACTGTAATGATTAAGAATCGTGGGCGCCGATTAGTCGAATTCAGGCACCGTCCGTATGGGCTTCTGCCGTCAATAGTATTGTCCTGCCGACCCATTTTTCGTGAAAAAGGGGATTTCTTGGTTTCCCCCCTCATTTTCCCATTTGGACCAAAGGTCGTGCAATGACCAAAGGTCGTACCATGATTGAGAACCGTGGAGTAGGAGACCCGAGTTTGAATCACGCGTTTTAACCTTTAATCCGTGCCCCGGGATGAGGCAGCGTTCTCTCCAACACTTGGGTATTTGCTTACTTGGTCGCTCAGAAAATCGCTCTCCCCTTGGCGAGAGGGAACAACATCCTTAGCTTTTAGGAGGGGAGGGTCGGTCCTTCCTGAAAAGGGCCTTACACTCGGGAAGGGGTATTACCCTGTCTCAGGATCCGGCTGGAGTTAGCCCGGCCTCGTGACCTTTGAATGGGGTCTTGCATCCGATGAGGGGTTTTTACCCTCACCTCGGGATCCGGTAGGGGGATTAGCCCTACCTCGTGACCTTTGAAAGAGGTCCACCTTATATCTGGTCCAGGAGTTTACCCTTGCCTCTGGATCCGATAGGGGGGTTAACCCTACCTCATGACCTTTGAAAGGAGTATACCTTATATTCGGCCCAAGGGTTTACCTTTGCCTCAGGATTCGGTAGGGGGTTAACCCTACCTCATGAAAAGCTTTGTACGCCTAAGGTGACTTGACCTGTACGGTTCCCCAGTCAGTGCCACGCAGTGCGCAGACATTGGCCCAATTTGAATTTACAAAAAATGGAGTCATCAATATGAATCGTCCAAAGATATTAACATCAACGAAACACAATCCCAACAATCTAAATTGATTTCTTATGATCTATACTAGTTGTGTGCTGCATTGTGCAACATAATAAAACTATCCCCCACTCTTTATATGGACGCACCAGATTAAATGAAGGATTTACCTTCAAAAGGACCTGAATCGTCGATAATATAACGTATCTCAGGTTCCCCGTTAGTCCGTTACCCTAACCCTTTCGATACGTTATAACACGTCTCTTGAACTCTTCTTAAAGGTCGATTATTCAGTTTCAATCCAACGGTAGAGGAATACATGCGAGGCATCGATCGGGACGAACATGCTCGACACTTAGTGGAGTGGCTAAAGAGGAGAGTGCCGTTTGAGGTTCAAACTTTTGGTCGCAACGTTGACGTTAACCGTCGATGGCCGTTAATTTGTGGGCAGTGAAAAAACCAAGACGTGTAAGATGTTTCGCTAACGGCACGAAACGGAGACGTCGGTGGCTTTGTTAAGTTTTTCCCTTTTCTATTTGTTTTTATTTCTCTCTCCTCTTTCTTTCAACGGGCGAGGTTTTGTTTTCGAAAGAAAGCTCTCTCTCTCTCTCTCTCTCTCTCTCTCAGTTTTCTTGGCTTTGAGGGTTCGAACCTTTTTATCTCTCTAGATGAACTCCGCTTCGGTTCCCGCCATCACTCTGAAAGGAAAGGTAGTTCAATCTCAGATTTCTTGATCTCTTTCGCTGATTTCTTGTCTTAATGTTTTTTGATCGTTTATGATCAGTATACATCAAATCTCTTGAATTCAAGCGATTATGATTCGTTTGAGATTGATCTTATATCTTCTGTTTCTTGATTAGAAACCCTAGTTTTCTGTGTGTTTTATCTGTTTGAGTTTTCATATTTCTGTTTGATCTGCTTTTGAATTCCAAGATCTAGTTCTGTTTCTACTTTGGCAGTTGAGATTCAGAAGTATTGGGCTGCGAGTACGGTTTCTTGGATTTCAATTGATTTTGGACTAGTGTTAGAAGCTATGGTTTTAGGTTTCGTTGATGGTTAATTTTAAGTTTTGCTGCGTCTTAACTTCCATTAGGATGCTTGGTCTGGGAGATAACCGTATAAAGACATGGCCGAGATCAAAATTGAACAGTGTTGTCTCGAGAACAAACAGTCTGCTGCTGCTTCGAGCTCATCTGTTTCGGAGGGTAGTTGTAGTATTGCTTTGAAGTCTCCAGGGAATTGCAGCCCATCACCATCTCATCGGTAACTTTCTTTATCTTCTTTGTTCTTCTAGTATTTCAATAGCATCTGAAGAATGAATGATTTGAGCGTGTTGAACTAAGTAGCTTCTTTGAAGGGACTCATATAGCATGAAACTCAAAGTTCAAATATGAGTAGGTTGTGATCGTTGGGTATTGCTTAAATAAGTGCTTCTCACTGCTTTTCCAATTGATTGATTGCAATTGATCAGTTGGAAAAGTGGTAACAAGCACTTGCTTAAGCAACGCCTAATGCAGCCATAATTGCTGAAATTTAAGAGTAGGTTAGTAAGAAAAAAAATCAGTGAGTTAGAACATTCAAAGAGCTTAGATCTCTTTCCGCCATTGCTAATGAGCAGGAAGGGCCTCCCCTTTTATTCCCACTTATAACACTACTGGTTGGAGATGTAAAGTACTTTCTGACACGATTATATTGTTTATGGTTCTTTTATGCTTATGTTGGCTGTTATGTCTAATTAGGTCATTCTAACTTTGTTTGCAGGAGGACTACTGGCCCTATTAGGCGAGCAAAGGGTGGTTGGACTCCACAAGAGGTTAGCGGTTATGATGACTTATACCAACATTTATATATCACAGAATCTATCAGGTGTTTGATGGTTATATCCTTTCTCATGGGTTAGTTCTAGGTAAGGTCTTTACAGACCAGTTGATCTCTCATTGGCTCTGGAAAGGCTTGAACCACAAGTTTTTATATTAAATAATCCTCTAGTCTTACAGTAGTACACTCTGTGGTCTGCAAGAGATCCTTGATCACTATTTATTTTATGTTGGTGTAGGCAAATCTGTTTTCACTCATCCTTGTTCATCTGGTTTCTTTGATAGGCTAATTGTGATTTCCTTTCTGTCTCGAGTATCCTGTTAAATTTGGTTTACTAACATACATGACATGCAACAGGATGAAAAATTAAGAAAAGCTGTCGCAAGATTCAAGGGGAAATGTTGGAAAAGAATAGGTTCTGCTCTTTTCTTTCCCTAGTAATTGTGCCACCTCTGTTCTTTTTTCAGACTAAGATATAAATATATTATGTAATAGCTTAATCACTTCAACCTGTTTAGGATTTGCATGCCCTGGTTCAGTTCTTTCTTTTCTATACTGCATGTAAAACTATAACCTTCCACGATCCCTCTTTTACACTTTTTTAATTATTTTGACCTCTTAGTTTACCTATCTTAATTATTTTTACAAACAAGTTTCCTTTAATAATGTGATATGTTGGACAGTTTTCACTATTTGAGTACTTTATTGGATGCTATTATCTATTCATTTTTATAATATTGCATCATATGAATTCCAGAAATGATCAAATAACATACTAGTAATAATGAAAGAGATGATTAATAACCAAATTATCCTCTTTCTTCAGAATATAAGAAGAGTTTGAAAAGACTGATCAGTTATTATTAACTAAATACATTGAATGGAAATGAATCTTAAGGTATAAAACTGAGAAAATGAAGATAATCTTGCTTTAGCGGTGGGATGCAGTGCTTGTATGTCAAGAAAAAAAGCCAGTTCGATAGTCCCCCCTTTTGCAAATTTCTTGGGTAAATCTTTTCTTTTGTTTATATTTTTTTTTGTAATAACCAGTTGGTGGTCTTCGACCTGCCTGATAGTTATATACCACTTGAGTTATCCTAGTTTTATATAGTTTGCCCCACTTTTTTCGAAAGGTCACTAATTTACATTCAGAGCATCTATACCGTAGTCTTGAAAAGCATATGTAATTTTTCTTGCATTTTATCACAACAAAGGGAGCATTTTTCTTTCATATTTCAAATGGATTAGTTTTGCAAACAATAGGATCTTTAACACAGAAATTATTTAAGTTTATTGTATGAGCAAAATAGGCAATACATTGTTGAAAGTGAGCAAACTAGGACCAATATAACCTAAGGATTGTAAAAAGGAGCTTATATGGAGAGCAATTCACAACTTTATGATCGCGGACATATGTTGGTTAAAATAATTTTCATGCATACCTAAGTCCCTGTTTTACATTCCCAAAGCACCTTAATTACTTTCCATTCTTTTATCGCGTATTGGTGTTATTAGTAGATTCTCATATAACTTTGTTCCTTCTCTTATCTTTCCCCGTCTTTCCATATATTCATCTCACTGTCCTTATCTTAGGCTTCTTAGCTACACTCGTCCTATTAATTTGTCTCTTTTTTATTGCCTAACACTCAATTCCAGACATGATGGCAGGCCTACTAGTTGTTCTATAAAATTTGACTTTTATCATGGATGAAATATGTTGTTTATATAGCACTCTTCCACTTACCTCTCCAGCTTTAACCTTGAGTGTAATATTCCTTTCAATATATCTAAGATAGAGGAAGTGGTTACTTTTGGGGATCTTTTGGCTCTCTATTCTTTTTACTGTTACTTCACCCCAATTACCGTTTGTACTAAAGTTGCATTCCATAGACTTAGCTTTAAGTGGACTTATTTTGAAACCTTTCGATTTCAAGGTTTCCCTAGTTTTGCATTGGCTCACTCTTTTGTTTGGTCTACCACAATCATATTGACTGCAAATAACATACACTAGGGCTCATTCTATTGAATATGAATTGCCAATTCATCCATAATCAATGTAACTAGGTAAGGGCTTATAGTGACCCATGAACCTATTGGTAATGGAAATTTATTTGTCTTGCAATTAGCTGCTCTTGCACTAGTTAATGCTCCATATTAATGTATTTTCTTGGTACTTCATGTTCAAAATTCACCAAATTAATTCTTTAGGCACTCCATCGTATGTTGTTGCTAGTAAAAAACTATATGAAAGTCTTTTGTTGTCTAAATTTTTCAACTAATTATCTAAAGTAAAAAAAGAAAAGTAGCCTTAGTGGTAGACCTCGGCATAATACCAAACTAATATTTTGGTATATGAGTTATTTATCTTAATCTTGCTTCATCTCTCTTTCTCATAGTTTCATGGTTTGACTTGTTAGCTCATTTACATGATAATGGTACAAACTTTGGACATCTCCTTTATTTTTATATATAGGTATGCCGATGCTTTAACTCCAATCATCTGACATTTCCCCAATCCTAAAAATTCTATCAAATAGTTTGATCAACTAAGATACTTTGGTCTCTCATGCATGTCCTCACTTCAATTGGGATACCATACAATCCTAGGACCTTTCTTAGTTTTCATCTTGGCTAATGATCCCTTCACTTCAATAACCCCAATCCCATGAGCATAGTAATGGTTTCATCTTCAAAATGCTTTTATCCCCACCTAATCTAGAACCCTATACATTGTCCGTTTAGTAAGGAACAAAATGCCATATTCCAACTAGTTGGGATCATCAACATGGAACTGTTCCTTCATCCCAATAAATCAAAAACCATATCTTCATTCAGATTTTGTATTTAGCCATTTTTTACCATCTCCATTCATGTCTTTTTGGTTATCCCCTCTTCCTTTTATATACTTTAGTATGCATCCCTCACATCTTCTCACTGATGCCGTCCTAGGTTTTTGTTTTACATGCCCAAGTGATGTTAACCTGTTTTATCTTATCTCCTGTTCTAGATACTCTTAGACACTCCCAAATATGTTCATTCCTTACCTTTCCTAGCCTTTTTGCATATCTAAGTAAAAGATAGCTTTACTGAGTCTCTCTGCAGCACATTATTTTGGGAGAATGAACTTGCATAAAATTAAAAATGATGATTCAGAATTCATCACAATGGATATAGCAAAGTTTTCTGCTGGCTGCCAACCTAATGCAACCCTTCTCCTTCACCCAAGCTTGGGACCAGCAATTCACAAAAGATATCTTCAATTAATAGTTCATGGGCAAAGATTGCAGAGATCAAATCAAGAAGGTTGCAAAGATTAGATTTAGGATTACAGAAATCAGCAGTGGATGTCCATTGAATGTCAAGTATATGTTTTTTCCTAAAATAGCTTGTATTTAAATATTGATTATATTTCATCAAAACACTAAACAATTAAATTTGAAAAATAATATTTTTCCAAATTTTCATTTTGTCCTCCTTTTAAGTATGATGTTTGTTTGATTAATTGATGCATGTACATGCATTTATATTGAATTTGATTAATAAACTGGACTTAAACTTTAAATTCGTGAAAGTTTTAGAGGAAAGGAAATACCTAGAGCTTCTCGACTTATTGATCTCCTAATACATGCTGAATGTTGTGTCTTTTAGAGGAATGTTTAAATTTTATATATAAACCTAAATCTAGAAGAAATTTATATATATAAATATATGAGGTTTTTGGTTTCTAGCAAAACAACCAGATTTTGTCAAAAATTTCTATAATTTGTAGTTGTTTTGATTGAAATTATGCAGTTTTTGTGCTTTAGAATTATATAAAAGTAAAAAGTACAAACCATTATGATGAAAAATTGTAAAAAAAAAAAAAAGAAATTAAAAGATTTTTTTGGGAATCATTATCTCCAACTGATTGTAAGTGAATTTGGTATAATTTAGCAAAATCATTTGTGTGGTTAAGAAACTTGGATCTAATAAGAACTCCATTAATGAGCAAAAAATCCTAATTTAACTATTAAAACTTTAAAAAAATTCTTCATTGATTAAACTAAAGACAAATTGAACTTAGATAAATAAATCTAATTCTTTCTTACTAATCAAGGCTTTCTTTGATTATCTAAGGGATACCAGCCTCAAGGTTGAGAGGGCCTCTAACACACAACATGAATTTTGGTTCTACAATCTCAATTAGTAGAAACCATTTATTTAGTTATACTATTCGTCTCCCTACATAGATGTGTACATATAAACACATCTTTGCTTCAAGAAGTGACTTGATTGGTCATTTGAATGGATTATTTTTTTTTTGTCATTTAAAAAGTAATTAATGAATTATGTAATAATTAATATCAGTTATTATGAGAATTTCTATGATTTTACAGAAAATGGGTTTAAAGGAGAAAAGAAGATTTAAATTCAAAAAGTTATAAATAAATGTGTATTGTCAATTAGAAGACAAAACAGTATTATTTTTTTATATATTATGTATGCAAGAGAGCATGGGTAAGTTAAAAGGGGAGAGATAAATAAAGACAGAGGAGAGATATAAGAGACTAGGCAGCTTCTTTTTAAGGCTATAGTGGTAGCTCCATGTCTAGAAGTTAAAAATGGGGGAAATGCCAAGTTGTCGACTGTCCATATCTAGAAGTATTGAAAGTGAGAGAGAGGAGAGAGATGCCAATTTTCCAATTGTCTACATGTAGAAATATTGAGACTGAGAGAAAGCATGAGAGATGCCAACCGTGGAATACCTCTACTTACCAGTGAAACCATCTAGAGAGAGTAATAGATGTAGAAGCAAAACAGTTCAATGTTATTTATTTGACAACACAGATTACGAATAGACTTCACTTCTTTATATATATATATATATATATATATACATATTTGCAGCTCCACTTTTAAATTGAGAATTCACAGTTTAAGAGTCGGTATACCACAAATTATGTTACTAAGGGTATGACCATGGATGATATAGTTATAGTAATAATTTTCTGTTTAAATTCATGTTTGGACTGGAATTGCATCTTATGCCTAATTTTGCATGTCGATGCAGCTGAATTTTTTCCTGATAGAACCGAGGTGCAATGTCTGCATCGGTGGCAGAAAGTCCTTAATCCAGATCTTAT
>JAUPMG010189270.1:0-10229 GCA_031762675.1 Pachysandra terminalis
TTCGCTGCTCAAGACACAACTGCTAGTGCCCTAACATGGATTCTCAAATACCTCCATGATGACCCTAAACTTCTAGACGCTGTAAGGGTAAGAATTCTGCTAAAGAAATTAAGATTTATTTCTTGCTCTAGACTTTTGTTTTCAACTTATCAACCAGGCCAAGATTATCATAACTAACCTTGATCGTATCTTGCAGACTGAACAGATGGCTATATACAATGCAAACGAGGAAGGAAACCTACCCTTAACATGGTCCCAGACTAGAAGCATGCCCCTTACTTATAGAGTACGTACTGGAACACTACATATTGCTTTTATAAAAACAATTTAGGCATGAAATTGTAGTGCTACTTAAGGGTGACTGACATTTCTAAAACTCTAAAAGACCTAATGAATCTGAAACCGGCTTTTAACTTTAACCGGTGACTGTCACCCTTTTTAGTGGGTTCGTTTGGGACAGGTGTCAACCCCGTATGAGGTTCACACAACCCGGGTTCATAAACGATCATCCATCTATAGGGTCACACTAAGTATATGGACAATTATGGGTTTTCAGGTTATACTAGAGAGCTTGAGGATGGCAAGCATCATATCTTTCACATTTAGAGAAGCAGTTGCTGATGTTGAATACAAGGGTAAGTTTAGAAGGCCTTGTTTCTCTCTCTCTCTCTCTCTCTTATACATAATATTTTGGAAGGGACCGAATTGGTAATGTTTGGGAACTGTTACAGGATACCTTATTCCTAAAGGTTGGAAGGTGATGCCATTGTTCAGAAACATTCATCACAATCCGGAATTCTTTACAGATCCGCAAAAGTTTGATCCTACAAGATTCGAGGTATGGGTGTTGCAGATACATTTTTTATAATGAAGAATTTAAGTAGCAAGTATTATCCTTTTCTTCTATACTTGTAGATTTTCATGTATTGTGGGTGTGTAGGTTGCACCAAAACCCAATACGCTTATGCCATTTGGCAATGGAGTGCATGCATGTCCTGGAAATGAACTTGCCAAGCTGGAGATGCTCATTTTGATCCACCATTTGGTTACCAAGTTCAGGTATATATGATTTGCCGACTCGAAAGAGATGAACCAAATTTAAAACAACAGTACATGAACAAGTCATTCACAATGTATTTCACTGTTTGATAACTTTGGTTGCGGATGGGAAGTGGTGGGATCTCAAAGCGGGATTCAGTATGGTCCATTCCCTGTCCCTCAGCATGGACTCCCAGCCCGGTTCTGGAAACAATCCACCAACGAACAGTGACCACATGGACAATTCTCATTTTTATTCTCTAATATATAATCTCACTCCTCCTGGTTAGCTCTATTTTATTTTTATTTATTATGTTAATTTTCCTTCATTTTGGATCAATTCCTCCGCTCAACCACAATTGTTACCCTTAAAACATTTACAGCCACTGTGATTCTGTAAAATCAAATTCTGAAATGTAAAATGAAAAGAGTATTAATGACAGGAATTGTATTGCTATTATGAATCATACATACTCTGGAATCTGGATGTCTTTGGATCTATAAAACAGCCACGTGTTGCTAGCGTGATTGGCTACCATATACCCTCGTCTGGAGGGCACCTTCTCAAGGAAACAAATGTTGTTGATGTTCTGGTGAAGGACACCGACCCATAGCAAAGTATAACAAATTTGGTGCTCCCTCCTTCAGGGCCCACCAAGACGTGGCCACCACATGTTAGTAAAGTAATTGTGCCTTGGACGGTGGCTCTATTTTTTGTTTCCTTTTTCTCTCGAGGACCAGTCGTCCTGCAAGTGAGGGACCCGGTAGTCGTAGTCATACAAGATGGATGACTTGTAATTTTTAAAATCTTAAAAAAATGGTGAATTTATGAGGTTAACATGAGGTTTTTTGTGATCCAAATCATAAAAGATCTTCTGCCGCAATCATGCACCTATTGAAAAGCACTTTTCGAAAAGAGTCGTTGAAATCTTTTCAAACTTTTTATCTAAGATTTTGTTTGAACTTCGGAAGTTGAGAGAAAAGAAAAGAAAATGTTAAAGAAAGTATTTTTTTTCTTTTTTGATTGAAAAAAGAAAGAGTTGGAAATAGAGATTTGAAAAGAAAATATTTACACAAAAAAAACACTTTTGGGATCAAAACCTTTCTCTCTCAAAAGGTAGAGATTTTGAAAGGAAAGAAAAAATAAAAAGGTGGAGAGCACTCTCCAACACTCTAACATAACTTACAGCTTATCTTATGTTTCCTTGTCGGCTAATCAACTTTTTCAAATTCTATGCGATTTCACCGGAAAATCGTCAAAGGTCGACGAAATTTGATTTCAGATTCTATGCGATTTCACCAAAATATCGTCAAAGGTCGACATAATTTGATCGTATTTTCTTTATATATGTCTCATTTTAACCAAACACTGTTCTTTTAAAATCCAAGGTTCCAAACACAACCTTACAAATCCAAGGTTCCAAACACAACCTTACACACTCGTGGTTTCTAAAATGCCACTTACACCCCTGAGGTTTTGTACAATATTACAAAGACACCATTTCTGTTACTTTTTTATTTTAACATTAACAAAAGTGTTGACATCATTAATATTTGTGACTATATTACCCTTGTCTCAAGTCAAAAAAGACATTTATACCTTTTCATTAAAGACATTTATATCCTCCACCACTACCACCCTACCACTACGCCCACCACCACCACCACCTAAGTGTGCAAGGGATGCACATTGGGTGGTGGTGGTGGTGGTGGTGAAGGTGGTGGGGAAGCTAGCGTGGTGGTGGGTGATGGTGGTGAAGGTGGGGTGGGTGGGGGTGGCGTGGTGGTAGTGGTGGGAGGTGGTTTTGGTAGTAAGCGTAGGGGTTAATAAAAACGGAGTTAAAAGGGTAAATTCACATGTTTTTTTAACACCATTTATAAAACGTTACTGACAGGGAGTGTAAGTGGCTTTTCAGAAACCTCAGGGAGTGTTTCTACCTTTGTCATAAACCTGAAGGGGTGTAAGTGGAGTTAACCCTTATTTTTATTGTACTTAAAAATTGACTTCTAAGATACATATTTGAAAATCATTTTGATATATATATATATATTTTCTTTTGGTGATGTGGAACCTTGACCCCTGCAATCGGCGATCGTCCCAATCCGATATCAAGTGATTCAATTCGGGATTGACTGATTCAAAACATGGCCCAATTTTTTTAAAAGAAACTTTTTTGAGGGGTGCCGAGTTAGAAAGTTTTTAATTTGGACAGACAATCTGAAAAAACCGACTGAGTAAGAGAATTTGTTGAGGGGTTGATCGTCTGGATAAGATGATTTGACTCAGTTTCGAACTGAGAGAATTTTTTTATAAATTAGGCATCATCGATCTATGATTGTGACTCATCGCAAATCGATACCGAGTTGGATTGGCTGATCCAGACCGTATCAACCGATACTTTACACCATACCGACCCCACTTAGTGGGGACAGGATAAACCCCAAATATATGACTACCTACAAAGATATTATAATTTTTATCTGATTATAGAAATTATGATATTGATTTCTACTTAAAATGGAAGAGTGTATATGGATAATTTTTTAGTTTTTTAAAAGCTAGAGGTAAAATTCTTCTTAGTTATCGCATTATATCCAGTTGTTTTTCAAGAAAGATGAGTAGCTAAGCATGTGACCAATGTGGCTGTGTATAAATTCAATGTTCGATGAAGAACAGACCCCACATGTTGTTACCTTTTTTTTTTTTTTTTTTTTCTCCTTTGCACTTTCTGTAATTTGTTGTTTGGTTGTGCTTTGCTTTAACAGGAAGGACTTGGACTTAAAAGTGTGGGATTTTTGCCTCATGAAGAACTGTCTTCCAACTTTAGATAAAGTCATGTCTACAAGGGGAGCGGATTTGCTGTGGGGTAGAGACAGTTCATGGGGTGAAAATACCATTTCACCCCCTCATGGTGGGGCCCGCAGGAGTAAAATGGTATCTGTTACCTCATGGGGCTGTCTCGAAATGGTATTTTCACCTCCTGGGGGCTGTCCCTACCCCACAGCAGATCCCGTTCCGTCTATAAGAGGGTTTTAAGTATATTTCAAAATACCCTTTACTTATTGCCAATTTAAGAATATTTTTTTAGGTTAATTCAAATCCCCATTTTAATCTGCTATGAAAGAGGAAGAGGAAATGGAGATTGTTTTGCCTTGAAGGTTCCAAATTTGACGAGTCTTCTAAGTAAAACAATTATAGAAGAAGCAAATGAGATGGTATTGAGTATTTTAAAAGGGAGAGGAAGCCTAGTGATGATTTTTCAAATAAAGTATAAACAAGGTGGGCCCCTCTTGAGGGCCATGGATTTTCTTTCAGACTAATTGCTTTCATAACTTTTGAAAAGATTTTTCAAATGGATTCCCCCTTAACCCTTTAGCTTTCTCTCTCATTTGCTAGTTAACATTATCCATCCATTGTGCTTCCTTAATGGATTGTTCCCATTTGAGAGGGACCCTTTTGTTTTCTACTTGTGTTGAGTTTTTGGAAATAAACCAATCCCATGCCCCACCCTCATATACATTATATACATACATACATACACATATATATTTATATATAAAACGAAAAAGCAAATAATAGATTTATAAACAAAAACACATGGATTTACGTGAAAAACTCTTTTAAAAAATATGACGAAGCAACAGAAAATCCACTAAAAAAGAAAGAAAGAAAGAAGCCAAGAATATAGTTATGGAGATCTCTATCGTCACTTTCTTACTGTCACCTTAAATTATATATGCCTTAATCCTCTTGAACTAGGTTGTGGTAATACCCTAAAGAGCAAAAGTACGAAATTATCCTCAATAGAAAATGTAATGTCCTTGGATTTTACTTTAACTTTAGGGGTGTTCTTGTAATTTTCTGTTTCTTTGGGTTGTGGGTTAATTGTTTCAACCCAACCCATTTGCTACACACTTGCAACCGTACAGCTGCTCACACACTAGTGTTTTTCTTTTTAATGAGTTTGTGTGGCTGAGATTCAATCTCACGAGCCAAGGCCATTGAGGGCCTAGATTTGCTTGAGATAGAAATTAGGGCTTTTGAACCAAAAACCCTAACCTCATTGTTTTAGAGTTTTGTTTTTGGCCAAGAAGGAGGAAGGGAGAAGAAGAGAGCAAGGAGAAGAAGAAGAGAGCTAGGCTCAGCATCTCCAACCTCAAGATTGAAGAGGAATCGAAGGGACGACACTTGCATTGCTAGGTAAATATATTGTGTGCACTTATGGTGTTTTCTTAGGATTTTTCTATGCATTAAAGATGTGTATTGCTTGTGTATTAATGGTGAAAGTGATTTATGAGCAAGAATAGGTTGATGTGATAATTTATGTTAGCATTTAACTCATTATCATTCTAGGGTTTGCATATTAATGGAATCCGGTGTCTCTAATACATTGGTAATTGATCAACAAGATTTATTGATTCTATTGCATGATTGATGTTTATAATTGTGTTTATGTGTATTTGGGATGAGTTTAGGTTTGTTTCAATATCCATAGTGTCCTGGGTTTGGAGACCAATTGGTTGGATTCAGGTGGTTAGAGATTGGGGCGAAATCTGGGTAAGAAAACCGAGAAATCGCACTGGTCAATGGGTTGTTGGTCCACCGAAGGTACCCACCGACAAAACCCAGAAAACCTTGCGGTCGGTGAGTTAGTCGATCCGCTGACGGTACTCGTTGATAGGCTCGGTGGATTGTCGGTGACACCGACGGATCTACCGACAAAAGTGACCACAGAGTAGGCACTATCGGTGACACGTCGGCCCACCGATGGGATTCGCCGACAGAGACTATATTTTTGGAGACTCGGTCAGTGGATGTGTTGGTGAAACCGACGGCGCCCATTGACAGCACCCATCGACGGCTGTCGGTGAACCTGTCAATGGCACCAACGGGGTTCGCCGATGGGCATGGGGGATTTGGATGTTTGGTCGGGGGGACACATCGGTACACCGATGGGACCCACCGACGGCATCGGTGGATGTGTCGGTGGTACCGACGACACTCACTGATGGGAACGTATAACCTGTAATGTCTGGGTAGGTGAGACCGTCGGTCCTCCGACGGGACCCGTCAATGGAGGTGATTTAGGCAGAATAAAGGGAATCGGAGAAGGGGCTTGATAATCAGATATATTCTTCTTGCACCGTTGAATCCTTGAGATTGTTTAATTATTTCTTGTGATTGAATGAAGCATGCCTACTCATTAACTGTTCTTGAGCATACATGTGGTTATACGATATCTGCACGCATTTAATGGACATTAATGCATAGTGAGTCCCTGGGGAGACTCGGGCCTTTGACCAATCTCGCCTCCTTTGAGAAGGACCAACCGGGTGGCATGAAGATGCTTGGACTCGATGATGAGTCCAAATGAGAGATGAGTTCTCTGTAGTCTCAAGGGTACTAAATGACGACCTAAATGACAGGAGGGTGAGGGATTTGCTACCCCGAAAACCCGTAAATACCCATAACTGTATTATGAAAATATATAGGGTAATTGAATGAGTAGCGTGAGTCTTGTGATGAGTCACGAAGGGGTCCCCGGTGTGATACCCTCTAAACCATCCCCAGGTGTGGATGGGATCCTTGATAAAAATAAAGGCGGGACATGACTTTCCCATGGGTTGCAAGTCCCTAAAATTGTGTTGTACACACAGAATCCACTGCCATCCTTAGTCCGAATGGGACCATGTATCCCCGATGTGATGCATGCTGGTACAGTTGGGATCAACGTGAACATCTGACATTTCACATGTTTAATAACATGCATTTGCATTTCACGTGTTTGCAATGGCCATCGTGTTTGGTTATTAGATTATTCATAATTTCATAACATTGCATTCAATGAACCAACTTCGCATAGAACCATGACATCCCATGCATTGGCATAGATCTACCTTGAGAACTACACTACACTTGCACATTATATTTACTGAGCGCGTAGCTCAAGCCTTCCTGGCTCCTAATATTTTAGGTGAGTAGGATAGACGAGAGAGAGAGATCTCGAACCGAGGCATTGAGGTGGGTTAAAGAGGACATGCGCAACAATTGGCAATTTTTTATTTTTTTTTGTATTCATTCATTCATGTCCTGTACTTATGTGAGGATTGAGAGATTAATACTTATATCTCTCCTTTGTGGATATTGGTATCTTTGGGATGATTTCCCCGTTTATTTTTGTTGGGGAATATCATTGTTACCACACCATGTTGGAGGTGTGAGGTTTACTATCTGTATTACGTGTTGAGTTCATGCACTCTTTTAGGGCTGTCAATGTTATCTTCCCCTACAGATTGTTTGTATAGTTTAGTATTATCATACACCTTGTTTCGTGGTTTTCCATTCCTTTGGGGGAGTATTTGTTAGGGGTGAGAGTCGCACTTGAAATCCGAGGCTATGTGTTCATGTAACAAATCCTGAGAATTCGGGTCGTGACAAAAAATGCTTAAAAATTTGAGATCTAAGGAGAGAGAGAGAGTAGATATGCTGTCCCTTCTCTCACTCTTCATTATTGAAGAGCCAGGGTCCAAATAATCAAAGATTTGAAAACATGAACTTGATTTGGTTTAAACCATTTGATCATCAGAACAGAAAGAAAATTCCAAGGGCTTCAAGTTGTCAACCGAAATTTGTTGAAAGAGAGAGAATTTGTTAGTTTTCTAGTCCAAGTAGTGAAAGGTCCCAACTGCTTCAAAAATGGGTTTATATTACCTTTATACCCATACGGTTTGGCACCAACCGATATGGACATGTTAATGGAGGTAGACACGCATCTTTCTCTACAACTTGTAGATCCATTGAGGAGATCAGGATTTTTATTTGGTGATACCCAGTTGGTGAGGTTTGATTATAGAAAATCTACGGATATGATTATGTCGTTATGTGGAGATTGATGTTCCTGAAGCATAGGAGAAGTACCGGATCCGAATTTTTTGAGAGTCACAGGTGACAATAATAATTTCATTTGTTATTTTGTTTAATTATAATTATACCGTATTTATTATACTTTTCGTGGTTGTTCTTTTAACATTTATCTGAGCTCATGAGAATAATAGAACTAGGTGTGAATCCATAACTAAGATAAATCGCTGTGTTTGATTTCTTCATCTCTGTTTATCTTTCTGTTTTAACAAATTCAACTCTCTCAAATTGCTTCCTACCATTCGGACGGGAAAAGAAAGAAAAAAAAAATGTTTTTCTTAGAATTTTAAATCATTTTCATGAGATATGAATGATATAAGAAGCCATTGGTTCGGATACCCGATACCCGAATAAAATCTATGTAAAGTGGAGAAAATCAATATATTTTTTCTTCTTCTCAGTTAGTAATTCTATCTCTGACAGAGATAGAGCATATGTATTTGTAATGTGGGTGTCTCGAATTAGGACCCGGTGGATGACCACTGACCCGTTTTTGGGCCCGTCTCGACCGACCGAACAACCCGATTCATGGTGGGTTCCGACTCGACCCAGTTCGAGTTTGTAAGGGGTCTTTAATATTATGGGCTATTATGAGCAAGAGAGCTCATTCTGTAATCTCTCCGTATTTTCTTTTCATATTGAAATCTTCTCCGATCTTCGTCCGTAGACGTAGGCTTTGTGTCGAACCACGTAAATCGTTTGTGTGTTTGTGATTTCTGTTTTTTCTTTACCTGTTTCTTGCTTCTTTGTCATTATGAGATCCAGATCTAGGGTTTAATCACAACAGTACCTTATATTAGAATATTAATTGTTTATATAAGATTGTATATTATATGTTGTTCAAATTAGTGATATAGTCGTTATGATCAATTTTTATTAAATTAAATTATAAGTTCTAGTTAGTAATAATATTTGTTTAAACATATATTTCAAGGCAACACAGTTTTTATATATAATATTTAAGATTTTTTATATTCATGAATGATTGGGATGGCAGCTTGTGTGCATGATAGAAATTGAATAAAAAATAATCAGCAGCAGTGTCGCTAAGGACATGTTTGTTACTTGCTTTGTATTCTAAGGAGGCATCTAAGTACTTGTTGGGATACTAAAAGGTCTCATTTCCAAGCTAGTCATGGTTTCTCTAATGACCTTATAACAAGAGTTAATAATAGTATAATACCTATAGACCATTTACCTTGGAAATATATATATATAATAGTGACTGAAAAGTACTGAAATACAGATTATAAGGTTATTAGTTCAGATATTTTAATTTTGTATTAATAATATTATATCATATTAACACTTATCATTAAAAGAAAAGTAATATATATATATATATAAAGTTCAAAATTTGCTTTCTTTTATGTTGACCTGCTTTTCCCTCCTCAGTAACTTTATATATATATATATATATATATATATAAAATTCAAAATTAGCTTTCCTTTATGTTGACCTGTTTTTCCCTCCTCAGTAACTGTATATATATATATATATAAAATTCAAAATTAGCTTTCCTTTATGTTGACCTGTTTTTCCCTCCTCAGTAACTTTTATAAATTCATTGTAAATGGCCATGCCAGTCATTTGAAGAAGGTCAACAGCTCAAGGGTGTGTTTGCTTTGCAAAACTACCCGTTTACCACATGGATGCAGGATCATGGATTAATTGCGAGCCGATAACCGGTTAAAATGCTCATGCACAAGGTTTAAAGTCTCAGGATCGGAGATCGGACTGGTCCCGGCTGATCTGGATCAACGATATCGGCCTGTCCAAATCTAGTACAAAAATTGGATTGGCCATTTAAAAAAAAAAAAAAATTATATCAGCTGGACTGGTCACTGGATTGGCAGTACCGGTCGGTATCAGACCAGTCTAGGTTAATACTAGTTTGGACCGTTCCATTTATAAATTAAAAAAAAAGAAGACATTGGATCAGTTGATCCGTACCGGTATTGATTGGATCGGTCTGATCCCAGTACGGACCGGTCCTTGAAACCATGCTCATGAAGAGAGAGCTGAAATCAATTGTTAGTCCGAGCTGAGGTGGTGAATCATTCAGCGGATTCTCTTTATTGGTGAAGGTAGGATTTGATCCCAGGATTTGGATACAAAAATCTAAGTCTTCGTAGAAGGAGAAAATTTTGAGATCAAAATACGTTACATGACATGATCTTATAAGATGGATCTAAGAGATAAGATTTTTCAAGTGTATATATATATATATATATATATATATATATATATATATATATATCTTGAGAA
>JAUPMG010189291.1:0-10228 GCA_031762675.1 Pachysandra terminalis
TTCATGGAAGGTCTAATTGACCTGGAAATAGGTCAAACACGTGTAACTAGTCAAGATACACGTGCTCCCTTTGGAATTACCAGCATCTGACATGTGGAAGCCTTCCGCGGGGTGCTCGGCGCCATTTCGGCGCGCTTAAACACACCAAAGTGTGCCAAATGGGGTGATACTTTGGGGTTTTTCTGAATGAGTCTCGATAGGTGAGAAATCAAGTTACTTCAGCCAAACATGATGTTCGGCGACCTCTTAGGCTCGCCCAAGGGACGTTCGGCGACCTTTTAGGCTAGCCTAAATCACCTTTGGCGACAAAACCCGAGACCTAAAAAGGTCACTGTGTTTCGGCGACCTCATGGGTGCGCCGAAGAGTACGCCGACGCCATAGAGAAGGCCAGCAGTCCTGAAATATTTCTGGGAGCTTGGTTTTACTCCCAGAAATGTCTTTCCATGGTTGTATTCCATTTTTGTCTAGTCTAAGGTGGAGATTTGGGTCTTTCTCTCTTTTCTCTCCACTTAGGGTTTGGTTTCTACCTCATATTCCGTTGATTAGTTGGTCCAGGGTTTAGGGTTCCTCATACATCATCATAAATGGTCTAAGTACCTTGGAGAAGTGGGTGTGAGGTTTAAAACCATTCTCCTAGGTCAAAACATAACAATAGAACTAAATAGCAACTTCAAGCTAGGATACTCAATTTGGGGTTGTCGCCAGAGTGATGCCGGAGTCGATTTGCCGTCTCTCGCGATTCCATAGCCTTCCTCCATATGCTCCATAGCTCCAAGAGAGAGAATGGAGGGAGAAGAGTTGAGAAAAATTGAAATGGAACCTAAGGGTTCTATTTATAGGCTTAACAGGTCGGATTGTGAATAGTTTCAATAGTGGGAGTAAATCAGGGTATTGGTTCATATCTTTTCCGATAGGTCCCATATACAGGCTTTGTTAGAGGGCTTTTGCTGATGGATTCGAGGCGGATTTAATAAGTTGGCTACTATGATTTATTACTTCGTTTAATAATTAAAATCTTAATTAATCTCTAAGTTTCAGTTGCCCTGTTAGGTTGGCTTCTCAACTTGATTTAAATTCTTAAGTTAGTATAATATTCTGAGGTCAGGGTTCCGTTGGTCACTAATCCCGGTTACTTGTGAGATCAATCTAATTATCTATATTAACTCAACTACTAATCCTAATTAGTTAAGGGTAAAAGTTCAGGTCCTTACAATTTCGCCTTGGATGTCATCTTTGAATGCACGATGTAGACGAGGGCCTTACAACCCTATATGTGAATGTGTGTGAGATGATATAATCTTTGCATCACAACAAAGGGTAAGGACTTGGATCTCAATCCTTCTTCTTCAAATCAATTGGCATAGGATGCCATTTCCATATGAATGGGAAGAAGATGGAAGGAGAGGAGTTCTCTATCCTAAAGAGGAGCAAAAAGCTCTCAGATCTAATCTATGGCTTTGAGAGAATTCTCATGTGGGTCTGTCACGCCTCGGATTCCGACACCCAAATCCCTAAGTGGGTGGCATGGATCACGAGGTTAGACCTTCGGGTTCCCAACCATGGAACGCTGCTAACAACAACAACTAATAATAAAAGTACAATATTTTCTTTTATTAATCAAAATTAGAGTGCGGAAGACAACATACATAAATGAAACTTGGCTTCAGAAGAACCTACAACTAAATAATCCACAACTCAAAACAACCCTATTACAGGGTTCTACACAAAAAGTGTAAATAAGGAAAATCCAAGCAAGCTTCTCATCCGCGTCCAACCATTAGTCCACTCTAACCTTCAACAAGAAATGTTGCAGTGAGCTTGGAATGCCCATATAAGATACAGTTCCAATAACCATCCTCATAGAACACGTTAGTCCAAACAACATACAACATCATGGAAATCATCATACAATCACATGCTATCACACTATCATGTCAAATCCTAATATTGTAATCATATTCCATCATAACTACTACATCATTAGGGCATCAACGTAATCATATAATTGAATATAACAAACATCAGTTCTTATAGTTCTACAATATCAACATGTTGTACTCTCCACAATACCAACCAGTTCAACATCACATACTCCTTCATAGCAGCAAGTCGATAATATTAACAATTAAGTATATACGACAATATTCACAAGTACAATGCCAATAAGCCACCAATTTGATCTCCACAACAACGTCACAATATCCAACTACTCCACAATATCCAAAATACAAGATCCATACCAGGCCAACAAGTCCATACCATCAACTCCACGATATTGTAATCAAATGAATGTATATGAAAGATGAGTAATGAATGAAGAATAAACCAAAACATGACAAATATAGCAAGATATTATGAATTCAAGATGAATACTAATGAATGCAAGTCTAATTTAGGTTTCCTAGAAGGTGATCTACCGGTGCCCAGTATCACATACTTGGTGCTGTTAGCATTGAAGACAAGTCCCACAACATTTAGGGATTAACACCCAAGGAGGTTTTGCATAAAGACGAGTCCTTCACGTTTAGGGATTACTACCAAAGGACGTCTTGCGTAAAGACGAGTCCTTCATATTTAGGGATTACTGCCCAAGGAGGTCTTGCGTAAAGACGAGTCCTATCAGAAGCTGCCTGGGCTCCCATTCACCAGAACAATCCTTCGGAGGCCATCATAAGAATCCTTTCCATGGCATATAAGCACAATAAACTATATACATCTCATGCAACACATATTATTTGTAATCCACATTCATTCCATAAGTCAATTGATCAGTCATTTAGGTTGAAATTTTTTGGAAATCAAGTCTGGGTCTGCATTGGGTCTTCGGCAGAGGCATCATGGACCGAAGCATACCGAAACCCTAAAATGAACTAAATATAAGTATCTGTTGGTGGAGTGGTCGGTGGAATGACCCTCACTGTGAAATTTGGTGGTCGTCGGTAGAGGCATCGGTGGACTGAAGTCTGCCAAATAGCAAAAATGGTCTATAAATGTCTCTTTGTCGGCATAGGTGTAGGTGGACCGACGTCTGCCGATCTGCGCGATTCTGGGTTATTCTTTGTGTCTCGAAATCCAAACTTATTGTATCCAATACATCCAAAACAACGTCTAGGCTTCCGAAAACATCTTTAAACAATATTAGAACATTCAAAACACATTTCAACAACCTATTTTAATGAGTAATCAAATGTATGTCAAAATCATGAAATCTGGAAATCATCAAGCATTCTCCCAAGTTCATAGCATACAAATCTATATTAATGTCTTCAATAATTCCATGAGAACTTATTCAGAAAATGTGTTTTACTTTAATGCTCATTTGATTATGATCCTAGCGTGTTCTTCCTCTTTCAACCGTTCCAGACACCACATTTCTCTTTCTTTTCTTTCTCAGCAAACCCTAATCTCCTCTCTATTGCTATGGACGTTTTCCCCTAACCCATTTCTTTATAATAGCAACCCAGATCTCCTTCTTCTAATCCAACTTCCTTTCTAATTTGTAATTCCATATTTAATTCAAACTCTAGAATCTTCCTTATACAATACAAATCTACTCTTAATTAATTTACGAACTTAACCTCACCTTTTAATTAGAACTCTTCTAGAAGAATCTCAAGGACTTACACGTGAATCATTATTTCCAACAATGCTAAGTTAGTTTAATTTCTTGTTGCTCCCCCACAACTCCTATTAATTATAATTCAGCCCCAAAACTTCCACTTAATTATGACCTATTCCAATTTTGCATATTCAATTTCATTAACACTTATTTAACACCAATTAAGCAGTCACATAATAATAATAATAATAATAATAATTATTATTATTATTATCTGGATTTGGGTCACTACATACTTCCCCCTTTAGGAATTTTGTCCCCGAAATTAAGCTATGTTAGGTTTCTAAAATCCCCAATCCTATAATCTGTTATACTTTGGTCGAGTTATTCTTAATATAACTTAAACATGTAATATATAACAGTTCATGTCATTCATAAATTTCAGCAAACAATTCATGTTATATACGTGCCACAAAATCAAGTGATTCACAGGTTTACACATTTCTATGTTCTTTCCTAGGTCTCATGAAACTTAAAGGTATCTAAATCAATCATAACAAGCAATCACAACAAGAAATCATACAATTAACAAACAAGCATGTTTTGCACTCAACATACAATTACATATGGATCCTAGTTTTCACCTCTATGTTCACTAAACTACACCCTAGGAAACTTAACCTAGAGCTCTGATACCTATCTGTCACGCCCCAGATCACGATACCTGAATCCCTAGATGGGTGGCACGAATCATGAGGTTAGACCTTCGGGTTCCCAACCATGGAACCCGGCTAGCAACAACAACTAATAATAAAAATCTAATATTTTCTTTTATTAATCAAAATTAGAGTGCGGAAGACAACATACATAAATCAAACTTGGCTTCAGAAGATCCTACAACTCCATAATCCATAACTCAAAACAAAGCCCTATTATATAGTTCTACTACAAAAACAGTAAATAAGGAAAATCCAAGCAAGCTTCTCATCCACGTCCAACCTGTAGCCCACTATAGCCTGCAACATGAAACATTGCAGTGAGCTTGGAATGCTCATATAAGATACAGTTCTGATAACCATCCTCATAGAAAAAGTTAGTCCAAACAGCATACAACATCCACATGTTATCACACTATCTTGTCAACTCCTAACATTGTAATCATATTCCTTCATAACTACTACATCATCATGGAATCAACATAATGATATAATTGAATATAACAAACAACAATTCTTATAGTTATACAATATCAACATGTTGTACTCTCCACAATACCAACCAGTTCACCATCACATACTCCCACCTAGCAGCAAGTCCATAATATCAACAATTATACATATATGACAATATTCACAAGTATAATGCCAACAAGTCACCAATTCGATCTCCACAACAATGTCACAATATCCAACTACTCCACAATATCTACAATACGAGATCCATACCAGACCAACAAGTAAATACCATCAACTGCACGATATCGTAATCAAATGCATCAATATGAAAGATGAGTAATGAATGAAGAATAAACCAAAACATGACAAATACAACAAGATATTATGAATGCAAGATGAATGTTAATGAATGCAAGTCTAATGCAGGTTTCCTAGCTGGTGATCAACCGGTGCCAAGTATCACATACTTGGTGCTGCTATCATTGAAGACAAGTCCCACAACCTTTAGGGATTAACACCCAAGGAGGTCTTATGTAAAGATGAGTCCTTCAAATTTAGGGATTACTACCTAAGGAGGTCTTGTGTAAAGACAAGTCCTTCACATTTAGGGATTATTACCCAAGGAGGTCTTGCGTAAAGACGAGTCTGTCACATTTGGGGATTACTACCCAAGGAGGTCTTGCGTAAAGATGAGTCCTTCACATTTAGGGATTACTACCCAAGGGGGTCTTGTGTAAAGACGAGTCCTTCACATTTAGGGATTACTACCTAAGGAGGTCTTGCATACAGATGAGTCCTATCAACAACAAGTTCCATTGCCCGATTGACCGGACCAACCATTAAACAAATAGTAGGATTGCCGGTGATAAGGTTCTTCGAAAGCTGTTCAGGGCCTATATCACTTGAACAATCCTCGGAACCACATCACAAGTATCCTTTCAACAATCAGTCGAATATCGAGTGACAACATCCTTTGGAAGCTGCCCGGGCTCCCATTCACCTGAACAATCCTTCGGAGGCCATCACAAGAATCCTTTCCATGGCATGCATGCACAATGAACTATATACATCTCATGCAACACATATTATTTGTAATCCACATTCATTCCATAAGTCAATTGATCAGTCATTCAAGTTGAACAATTCTGGCATTGGGTCTCCAGCAGAGGTATTAGTGGACCGAAGCTTGCTGAAACCGTAAAATGAACTAAATATAAGTCTCTGTCGGTGGACTGACCCTCACTGTTAAATCTGGTGGTTGTCGGCAGAGGCATCGGTGGACCAAAGCCTGCCGAATAGCAAAAATGGTCTATAAATGTCTCTCTGTCGGCAGAGGTGTCAGTGGACCGACGTTTGCCGATCTGCGCGATTCTGGGTTTTTCTTCAGGTCTCGAAATCCAAACTTATTGCATCCAATACATCCAAAACAACGTCTAGGCTTCCGAAAACATCTTTAAAAAATATTAGAGCATTCAAAACACATTCAAACAACCTATTTTAATGAGTAATCAAACGTATGTCAAAATCAAGAAATCTGAAAATCACCAAGCATTTTCCCAAGTTCATAGCATACAAACCTATATTAATGACTTCAATAATTCCATGAGAACTTATTCAGATAATGTGTTTTACCTTAATGCTCATTTGATTATGATCCTAGCGTGTTCTTCCTCTTTTCTTCTTCTTCTTCTTCCTCTTCTAGCCATTCCAGACACCACCTTTCTCTTTCTTTTCTTTCTCAACAAAACCTAATCTCCTCTTTCTTACTATGGACATTTTCCCCTATCCCATTTCTTTATAATAGCAACCTAGATATCCTTTTTCTAATCCAACTTCCTTTCTAATTACTAATTCCCTATTTAATTCAAACAATAATTAGAATCTTCCTTATACAATACAAATCTACTCTTAATTAATTTACTAACTTAACCTCACCTTTTAATTAGAACCCTTCTAGAAGAATCTGCTCTAATTCCTACCTAAGGACTTACACGTGAATCATTATTTCCAGCAATTCTAAGTTAGTTTAATTTCTCGTTGCTCCCCCACAACTCCTATTAATTATAATTCAGCCCCAAAGCTTCCACTTAGTTATGACCTATTCCAATTCTACATATTCAATTTCATTAACATTTATTTAACAGCAATTAAGAAGTCACATAATAATAATAATAATTATTATTATTATTATCCGAATCCTGGTCACTACAGGGTCTTGCGCAATAATAACGCCCAATGCTATTTATAGAGTTGGAGTTTTACGGGTCTGCCGGTCGATCGGTACAATGTACCGCTCGACCGGTGGGCTTCACCAACTTAAAACTCAACCGAACCGGTTAGATGGAAAGACCCACCGGTCGACCCTTCAAGCCATCGGTCGATCAGACATTTATGTCGGTCGACCAGTAGTGCTCAGGGCTTACAAAACCGCATCAGTATTTTAAGTGATCGATGAGTTTGACCGAATGATCGGGATTCGACTGAAAGCTCCTAATAGTCAACCGGAGCACTTGGTCGGTTGACTGGGCATGTGCAGATCACACATAATAGAAATGATCTGCGATGCAACCGGCACTAGCAACTGATCAGTCAGAGACCGACCAGTGGCCCTGTTCGGTCGACCGGATAATTATGTAGGTCAACCGGTGTCTTGGGAATCCCTAATGTCATCATTTCTAAAGCCAATTCCCTAACGACCATCCACAAATGCAATCGAACTTCCGTGGGCAATCTTTGCCTGTCCAGATTGGCATCCAGATGGCCAAAGACCGCAGAGTGCCCCTTAATTGGTAAGGGTACTCCAAGCTCCCTTGAAACAAGTCAATGCGCAATGAATAATGTGTTTCTTGGGGTTTCTAGTGCATGTGTGTATATACCTTTGGATGGGGGACCAATTCCTGTAGACGCTTCGTTGGAGCTTGATCTTCCTTGAATCCGCAACGCTTGATCTTCAATATACTCAGTTACAGACACTCAAGGACTATGTCACAACATTGACAAACCCGAAGAATGTCTAGGAAAAAGCTTATGACATTTACAATCTCCCCCTTTGTCAATTTGTGAGAAAACCACCTATCCTAGTACAACATAGATACTAGACCTCTATGAATTCAATAAAAAGATATACAATAATTACAATTCAACTCATGGACAAAAATTGGGATACAAGAGACTAAAAGACAATACGACGCTCTGTTCTCCCTGTCAGCTTTCGCAATAACTCCCCCATACTTGGACATACCTGCAAATAAAATAAGTGTACTTGTAAGAAAATATGTACCATGGGTGGAGTATCTAGATCTCCCCCCTTTTCGTCAGAAATAGACAAAGAGATATAAATGTTTTGGGGTAAATCCCAATTGTGTTTTCATTTTGGTGTGATCCATCTATAAATATGAGTTCTAACCAATTTGGTAACTCCTATACCATGAGATGTTTCAACTAGCATGGCTTCATTTATCCAGATGAGTTCTAATTAGCCTTGTGAGCTCCAAACTGCATGGATGAGTTCAACCAACCATGGCTCCATCTAAACAGATGAGATCAAACTAAAAGCAACCACAATGTGTTTGCAAGATTGGAGCACTCCAATCCAAAAGGGATGAACTCAACCCAAGGCAAACACAAGGTGTTTGCAAGCTTGAGGTACTTCAACCCAAAAGGGATGAACTCAACCCAAGGCAAACACAAACTTGTGTATACTCATTACAAGAGACTTGTAAGGTCATTATATACATAAGGTGAGGTGTAGAGTTTGGTTCCGTATAATAGTTAATAAAACTATAAGAACCTCTAGTGGCCATGGGACATGCATCAAATGATAATCAATACAATACAAGATGCAGGATGCAAACATGATACATAAAATGATCTAACTAAAAACACAATGTTTATGTTTGTAAAACCCCTCCTAAAGACCAAGTACGAATGGGGGCAAGTGATTTGGAAAAGATGAGCAAGATGGTGTGTGTATGCACTGTGTGAGTCTAAACAAGATAAGGAATAAATGCAAGACTCACACAGACTGGAACAAGCAGGTGGAAGATTTAATTAGAAGCCACAACATGCAAGTTCTGAATGCATAAACACCAATGTGCCATCTAATTCAAATCAACAAGCAAATACCATATCGCAAAAGAATAGGCATGAAAGCATAATATGATCAATGCAAGAAAGTATAAGCTATGACAAAAAATATATAATTATCAATTCCAGCATAGCCTATACATGCCAAGGATGGCCCACATTAAGATAAGAGTGGAGTGTAGGTCTAACCAAGGCAATGTGTAGATAGGATAAAGAAATAAGTATAATAAGCACTACTCTACACAATCATGATCCAAGAGACATCACTAGACAAACTATGAAGATAATAATCATCATTAGTGAAGTATAGATATCAGTTGCAAAAACAAAATCCAACAAGGAGTGTCAGTCTAATAAAAAGCTAATAAGATCTAAGAGCAAAGATAAAGACAATGGATATTAAGAACATAAGGTTATGAAAAAGGAGATAGTAAATAGATCTTGTCTACTCCTCTTCGTCGCTAATAAGTGTGTAATACTTATCGTTTTAGATTTATTACTACTACTTGTTAGTATTAAAATTATTATAATGAGAATGAATTAAAGCACTTATTGTGTTTTGCAAGTCTTATGAGAATAAAAGGAAAATGGCTTAAATTAAGCCATTTAAAGCTTCAATGGGATCAAGCTTCATTGCTAATGATCAAGGCCTCATTTCAAGCCTAATTATACCTTGAAGCCCATGTAGAAGCCCCACGGTGGAAGCCCAAGCAAAGCCCAAAAGAACAAGTCTAGAATCAGCCCAGAAATACATTGTCGATCGATCTCCAGTTGGGATCGATCTACATTGTCGATCGAGCGGAATTGCAGTTACAGAACAGAGCAGTTTTTGTAGTTTGACTATAAGTCCTCCATTGAAGTCCGATTGAGGTGATTTAGGTCCCGTTGGAAAGATAACACGACGTTATACAACTTTGGATCTAATAGACACATTCCAATTCCAATGTTTGATGGGTCAAAATCGAGTTGCAAGATGGCTGTTCTGGGCAGTCCGAAAATAAAGCCCAATTTGGAGTTTTCTTTGGGAGAGTTCTTGCGGGATTAGAGTTCCAATTCTTTTGGGATTGCTTTATCTATATATAGAAACTTCTAATTTCGTTTTAAAAAGGAGAAAAAAGAGGGAGGCATTAGGCATAGGATAGATTAATTCTTTTTCTTGGGGATTCATAGCAAGTTGAGCATTATTAGCAGCTAAGTTCCTGGGAAGTATTGATGTAAACTCTAACCTTCTTTATTATGGTTTAATTTCATTTTATTTTTTAGGTTCTTTAATTTCCTGTTGTTGAATGCATGATTAAGAGGATTTATAGAAATCAGTTTGGAATGTTTAAATAATCAAGCCTAATAGAATGATTGGCCATTAGTTTTGTTAGGATTGAACCCAAAGTGTTCCTATTTTCTGTGATT
>JAUPMG010189302.1:0-10228 GCA_031762675.1 Pachysandra terminalis
GGTGGTGGTGGTGTGAGGGTGGTAGTAGTGGTGAGGTGGCAGTGATGGTGGGGTGGTAAAAAGAGATACAGGGTATAATCCTAGAGGAAGAGATAAAGGGTATGATCGGAATTAAAATTTTTAAGAAAATGGTGTAAAGGTCATTTTTTGTTTTAATAAGAAATTGTCTTATTATTAATTATTTTGGCTAGAAGGGTGTCTCTGCCATTAAGTTCAAAACTCAGGGGGTGTCATTGCCATTTCAAAAAACACAGGGGGTCTGTCTGTCAGTGTCAGATAACTAAGGGGGTATAAGTGTAATTTACCCAAAATATGAAAATCGCCATTTGACATACAGAAACTAGGGCTATAAACGAGTCGAGCCGAGCCAAGCTTTGCTCAGCTTGCTTCATTCTCGTAAATCTCTAGCAAGGTTCAGGCTCGTTAAAAGTTTTTAGACTCTGAGCCAAGCCGAGCTTTGTCCAGGTCAGCTCAGGCTTGTAAAAGCTTTGCTCACAAAAAGTTTAAAGTTCGACTCATAAAAAAGCTTAGATTATTATGAATGTATTAATATTATAGTTGATAATTATTATTATATGTAGTATAAAATGTTAAAATGTATTATTAATATTAATATATAATATAAGATATAAGAATATAAACATACAATCTCATATACAAATCGAATCAGTTTCAACTGAATTGAGCCTACCCAAGCTCGGTTCATGCTTGTAAAGATAATAAGCTTATTTGGGCTCAGGTTCGGCTTGTGAGCCAAACTATAGAGCTCAAGCGCGGCTCATACGAGCCGAGCCCGAACCTGAGTCGAGCTAGCACGTGGTTGACAGCCCTACAGAAAAGAGAAGGAAAGACCCACAAGCACGTGGTTGTGGAAGCGCTGCCAACGCCCATTTTCTTTTTCTTTTTTGTGTCAATTGATTGGACAACAGTCCATTTTAATCGAACGGCCGTGATGGGATTCTATGAAAGTATCGTGGAGGGTACACACACACTGGAGTTGGAAGCCATACGAATTACGCAACAACGAGAAGCCCTAGCCTTGGATTGTTAGTTCGTCTCGGTCTGCGTTCGTAGTTTCCCCACGAACGTATGACAATCGGTGTCCTTGCTTTACAGGGATCTTTCAACGAACACATCGCAGGTCTCTCTCTCTCTCTTCAGAACAATAACTATGTTTTGTTTCGCTTTCTCTTGCAGCTCTTAGAAGGCTTGGAGTAAAGGGTGTAGAAATAAGGAAACCAAAGCAGTTGGAGGATGTAAGTGCTCTCATCATTCCTGGAGGAGAGAGCACCACCATGGCCAAGCTCGCTGAATACCATAACCTGGTTCTCTCTCTCTCTCTCTTGTTGGTTGCAGTTTCCTTTTGCTTGCTGTTATTCGGTGTTTTGAGTTTATGCTAAAACTATTACTTGGTTGAATAGTTCTCTTAATTGAACTGTATTAACATAGACAATTATCCTGTTCTGAATATTGATTATTCGATTACTACGGCTTGTCTGTATTTGAAATAGTTCTGTATCTGATTATGATTCTTGAATGAGAAATCACTTTTCAATGAGATTGCAGACCAAAAGGAACTTATAAACAGAGAATAATTTTGATTGTACTAATGATTATAATTGAGAAAGTTGCTTTTGGAAACAGAGGATGTTTGGCGAACAGAACTTAGAGAGATGAAAAATAAAGTGTTTACTGGAGTTGATTTTTTAGCCCGTTGAAGTAGGAGGGATTGCACATCGTCTTCTCTCTTCAAATCTTGTATTTGTAGACTTAATCGTGCAGATTTCTTACCATCTTTACATGGTCATTCTTTCCTTTTTTTCTTCTTCGATCTTCCGGCATGGAGATCTTCTTTTATTGATATTCTCTTTTGTTCTGTGATAATCTTACGTCTGATCTTTTGAATATCTCTTTCTTTATTGTTCAAGCCATGTGTCCTCCCTCTCCTTGTATAACCATGTATGAGCTTGTAAGTCTTTCTTAATCAGCGTTTATAGACGATCACAACCTTTCACTGTTTGCACCATGGCATGCACAAAGGTGGTGTAAAAAGTAGGATTCAAAATGCATTTTCTGTTATTTCTTATGCTCCTTTATGTATATTTGATATAATTTCATTTTACTAAAGCCAATTTGTTCAAACGATGAAGAAGAAAGAGTGCAAGTTGTGCTAAAATTTGAGTCTGTCTAAAATGAGTTCTTGCTATTTTGGTCCAATTGCGCGAAAACAATGACATACTGTATAAAAACTTTATTTTATTTTCAGTTTCCTGCTTTACGCGAATTTGTTAAACTGGGAAGGCCTGTGTGGGGGACCTGTGCAGGGCTTATCTTCTTGGCAAACAAAGCTACTGGTGCGTGTTTTCCAATTTGAGTTTTATTTTTTTGTTAGCAAGAGAAAGTGACCAAGTTAGGCAAGCGACCAGGTTGGCTTGAAACTGAGATGTGAAGCATGCTTTTCAGGACAAAAGGAAGGAGGGCAGGAGCTCGTTGGGGGTTTAGATTGTACTGTCCACCGGAATTTCTTTGGCAGTCAGGTAATGTGTAGACTCTGCATCTTCAAGCTCATTATATTTACCAAGGTTTTAAATTTCGATATCGCTAGACATTTCACCAGATTTTTCTGGCGAAAATTTCGGTGATATTTCGCGAGGTTGGAGAAATATTGGGGAAATATTTTGCTATATTTCGCCTATATTTCGCCGAAGTTTTGACAAAATGGGGGGAAAAGGGGGAATTCAGCGAATTCCTCCTACATTTCGTTTTGCTGGGGGCCACTTTGGCAAAATTACGGCGGCATGCCGGCGAAATTTAAAACCATTGTATTTACTATGAAGATAAAAGAACAAGAAGCATAGTGGGGCAGAGGAGAAATGTTATGAAGAATATGTTCTTCTGAAGTTCATGCATTAGAAATGTAAAACTTCACTTTCTTCATTTAAAGCGCTATTGCACTTTCTGTCAAAGCCACCTTAACTAGTACATCTGTTCAAAAGGAATCGACTTGGTTGAACACCAGTTATAGTGCTGAAACTTAATTCTGATCTACTTTCCGCTAATCATTTGTTAGGTCTACCCATTTTTAGTCTTTTGTAATATAAAAACCATGCTTATGCAGATTCAGAGCTTTGAGGCAGAGCTTTCAGTACCCAAGCTTGCAGATAAAGAAGGCGGTCCTGCAAGTTTTCGCGGAGTATTTATCCGTGCTCCTGCAATCATGGAGGTAGGGCCAGAAGTTGAAGTCCTAGCTGATTATCCTGTTCCGTCTAACAAATTGATGGATTCAGATTCTGCTAGTGACAGCCAAGAGGTTTGTCATTCTGTATTCCTTTTACTTTATGAACTAGTTTAGTAGAGACTTTTATTGAGTTGAAAATTCATGTACCATCTCAGTATGACCTATCTTTAATTGTCTTGCCAAAGGATTATTGTTTGAAACCAAGCTGGCTTTTATTTTACTGTAATGAGAATGCAGTTCCTCGTTCATGATATAATATGAGTTTTAAATTTCAAGAGTTCTACACGGACACATTTTTTTGGGTCTCTTCGTATTTTTGTCAGTGCAGGTCCAAAACTTTGTTTACCCCATGAAATTACCATAATACTATTGCTTTTAATGTAATACATATGTACTAAAACTTATTTATATATGTTAGAATGTTTATAAATGCAATCATATGATTATTTTTGTTATGAACAAAAGAGTTCTGGTTTACTGGTGGGACGCTACTTCTCCATGTTTACATTCTGTCAACCCCTGGGCACGTAGTAATTTATATTTATTTTTCTTATTATAAAATTACCTTTCGCTGTAATTTTATGATTATTTTTGTTATGTAATTGAAAAATATGCAAAATCTGTAGACATGATAAAAATATTACAAGTTTGAAGGTTTTGCATTAGAGTATAATCCCACATGTTATGGCACATGTTCCTTTTCAGACGTTCCCCATTCAGGTGTGTATTAGTGGCATTTACCTGCTATCCTGTACTAATTATTCACCATATGGATACAATGAATGAAACTGAGTGTTGCAGAGAATCTGTATCCAGTTAGTAATTCATACTACCGGTGTATTCACCGCCTACCAGAACTTCCCAATTGATCTGCCATCTCCATACTCCATAGATCCTATGGACGATATACTGATGATTTTGATTGTTAGGTTAGTTGATTCTTTTGGAAGGACAGATGGAAAAAAAAACAGGGGTAAAGATGGTGGACCTTGGCCGTTATTGACTGTTGGTTCTATTACTAATAAGGACAAATCCCTCCTCAAATCTCTGACTCATTTTTCACACAGTTTCCTTGATAGAGAATTTCCTATTCTATTTAGGAACCATACTGATATGAAGGCTGTAATCTGCCGTAACTGATTTGATTCCTCTAATTTCTGTCTATAATATATTTGACAATAGCCAATCGTCTTCCTCGTCTCCAAGTCCTAGAAAGCACAATGAATGAGAAGGAATGTAACAATAAAATTTATGGTGAAACTACTAACCAATAAGAAATTAGCGGTAAAATTAGGAACATCTAGAACAGAAGATAGGGTCAAAGAAGGAGATGCAGGAACATTTTCTTCCTAATTTTTGAAGAAAAGAATCATTCAGCTATCCTAAACATATCACTACCTAGCAAAAAAAAAAAAAAATACCTACCCGAATAAACATAATATGATGAAAACAAAGTGCACTTACTGTTATGTGATCTGAGGCACCCGAATTGATGATTCAAGATGGACTTGAAGAACCAGAAGACTCTAGAAAGGCTGACGCAGAAGTACCTGTATAAGCAAAGGTGGAGGTACATGTGGTGGTTGGTCCCTCAAGTCAAGCCATCATATGCTTTAAATTTCAAGTTCTTTGGAACAATAACAATATTCTTAGTGGTATTAGCGAGCTTATGAGATGTGTCATGGGCTATATGGTGAGATGAAAAGCTTGTAGAGCTGGTATTTCCTGTTGAGATTGTATGTGCTGAAGATATACCCGATTTAGTATTAAACTTTATTGGTGGCTATACAAGTCCCAGCAAGTCTTCTTTGTATATATGTGCTCACAATGCTCACACTTTATCTTATCATTCTCATCAAAGGTGTAACTTAACTTCTTCCCACCTGCTTTATTTGCCGCTTGTGTCGCCGTTGTAACTCGACTATGTAACTCGATGATGTTGGTGGTGGATCCAAAGATCCTGAATCCGGGCACTTTTATAGTCTTGACTCAGTCTAGCATGTAGCTCAAACATTGATGCTTACTCTACCCAATTTTTTGATGTCACTGCGTCATTAGAGTGATTCATACAATTGAGCAGTGTTTTCTACTTGTGATGGGTTTTTTTTAGAAGATATATCTTTGCAGTTTTCAAAAGCAAGAAACCTAAATAGCAAGAATGATAACATGGTCAAGTTTTTTGCGTTCCACTTATCATGTGTGGTGTTTGCTTGTTCTTTCACTCTCCCATTAATATATCCTAACTTACCAGGTCTATTAATAAATACAAGGCAGATTGAGCCTACTCCAATGAGTTGGTACATCCAACTTCACTGTTGTGATCTGCAATTCCAGATTATCACCATAGGACCCATGTGATACCATTAGAAATTCCCAAGATAGCAGAGGACTCACCATGGGTATCCATGTATAACATACCATATGCAATTTCTTAGATTCAAACGCACATAGCAGGTACACAATAGCCTCGTTTCTAAAAGATCAACACAACATCACTGTAAACACAAATTTTGCTATTGAGGAATCAACGAACAAGATACGTAGATACAAAATCAATTTGTAGAGATTTAAAAATGTGAGATCACAATCTCTACGGGTCTTTGTACAAAAGAAAATGTCCTCTGATTCTTCTTTTCATGGTCTTCAATCGAAGGGTTGCAACAACTTGTTCTTGGGTTGAATTTGATCTTCCTTGACCTCCTTTGCAGTGATCAGGAAGGTGGTAGATTTGATAGAACTCATGAACGAAATCGTAGGGATCTGTTGCGAAGTCTTCGGCTTGATCTTCGTGATTGTAGACTTATGGAGACGTGGACCAAAAGCTTCAACTTTGGTGTAGATCTTTGGGTCTTTCAGCGCATTCCGAGGTTGAGGGATTTGTCTTCAGGCTTGAATGCAACTTTAGAATTTCAAGTCTCCAGATCTTCAAGCTAGTAGACCAACAGGGCTCCAAAGCTTCTTCTTTTTCTTGATCTTTCTTCCTTGGGTTTGATGATTTTCTGAATCTTCGACTTAATCTTCGTGCTTGTAGACTTATGGAAGATGTGGACCAAAAGCTTCAACTTTGGTGTATATCTCTGGGCTTTTGAGCGTATTCAGAGATTGAGAGATTTATCTTCAAGCTTGAATGCAACTGTAGAAGTTCAAGTCTTTAGATCTTTAAGACGTTTGAACGTATGGTAAGTCGTTTGAACGTATGGCGACGTTGAAGGTGGAATCGAAGACGTTTGAATTTGCAAGGAGGAAGACTAACGGCAAAGATGTAGTGAAGATCACCGAGAGATTCAAAGATAGGGTTGTCGACGTTACGATTCCATGGGAAGAGTGTAGTTGGATTGTCCAAGGTGTAGAGGCAAGTTTGAAAAGGGAGAGGGAACAGTTTGTCTTCGGTTCCCGTAGAACTGAGCTCTCGGTATTAATCTTGGAGATCAGGGGTAATATCAAAGGAAGATTTATCAAGTTATCAGATATTCTGGGTAAGGGACAATCCCGCTGCATTTGTTTCCCGGAGGGTGTTGATGGCAAAGGGTGGAAGGACCTGTTACAATGTTTGGTGTGGAGAGTGGGCATTGTCAATCTGAAGGTCGACGTTGATAAGCGGAAGGCGCTCCCTCGCTATACGCCGGCTAAGGTCTTGTCAGTCCCTTCTTCCTCAGCATCGATACCAACCACGACCGGTGCAGAGGTGGCTTGCACCAAAGAGGGGCTGAGTGGAGTTCTAGATCAGCCCTCGAAGGTAGCTTCGGTCCGAAATAATGATTTCACGGTGATCTGTGACAAATTAGACTTGTCCGATAACCTTGAGCTCCTGGGGAGATGTTTGGTCGGGAGGTTTGAAGGAGAGACACCCCCGATTGACACAGTGAGAAAATGGGTGGATATGGTGTGGTTAGATGGAAAAGGTATTGGGATTGATGAATTATCAGGGAGTTTATTTCTCTTTACCTTCCGATCAAAGGAGGTGGCGGGAGCGATATTGGAGAAGGGCCACAGATTTTTGGGTCCTTATTTCCTTTATCTGGACTGGTGGAACACGAGGTCGGGATGCGAGGTGGACGGAGTTAAGGACGATCGTATCTGGATCAGGGTGGTAGGGGTTCCTCTCCATCTTTGGAAGGACAGTGTTTTTGCTACGATAGGTGAACTCTGTGGTGGCTATATCCGTCCGGATGAAGCAACTATGGGTCGGAAATGGCTTCAGTGGATCCGGCTGCAAATTAGGAAACCCCTATGGAATAGTAGACGTCATCAGATCTCCTTGAGGTACCGCAACGAACGATTCCAGTGCGCGGTTTGGTGAGAGGAGAAGCCGATTCGCAAGGCGGTAGTTAACCCCATCGTTTTGTGGAGCAACTCCTCTTTCCGGAAGAGTGGGTTTTCCATTGGTAATTCTGGCCGGAGAGAGGTTGAAGATGATGTACGGTTTGATGAGTCATCTAGAAAGCACGTGGTTAGTAATCTCACCACGTCTTCTCTGTCCGTTAGTGAAGGTGGTGGGGCTCGGTCTTTTTCCAATTCAAAAGTTGAATTTTGATAAGTTCACCAACTTGGTAGGGGTTGGGCCAAGCGTTGAAGGGGAGGGTTTTAGTGGGCCTGGACCAAGACTTGGACGTCCTGTAGCGATTTCGACCCAATATCTCGTGAAGAAAGATAAGGCCACTTTGGGCCTTCCTATTGATGTTTCAGGGCCAAAGCTTGGCTCGGAAACATCTTATACTAAAGGAGCAAGCTTTGACGTTGATAAATCCAATCCTGTTAGGGTCTGTTCGTTGTCTGTAGAGAATGGAATGCAAGTCAGAAGGAGGACGACTAACCTGGAGGATGAAATGGTGCTGTTGCGAGAGAAAGAGATGGATTCGTCTCCCCTCCATTGCCAGATCATCTATTCTATGCAATCGGAACCACTCTCTCTCTTTTTGGATTTTATCCACAAATCACTCTCTTTTCTTCTTCCGGTGGCTTGCAATTATTCTTTTAGACGTGGTTCCAAGGACGTTTTAGATTATCGGAGTGGGTTTCTCGGGTTGCAGGAGTCTGTCTTCATGGTGAACCAAGTCGACAACCATGACGTTGATCTCATAAGCACGAAGGGTAACGAATTGGCCTTATACTAGGTTAAGTATGAGGACCGTGGGTACAACTTGGGGAATGAAGTGGAAAACCTTACCCCTAAACCTATTCCTTTGTGCAGTAGCTTGGGAAATACCTCCAGTCTTGAAGGCACAGAGACCCTTACCAAACTCTTGGATGACTTTAATGAGGAATCTATTATCATTGACGAGAGGGATATCTCTGAATGGGTTTTGAACAAACTTATGAGCTTCGGAGGCTTCATTGGAGTATCATGGGATGGTTTTCAGGCGGAAGCTATGGATTTGTTCGTCGCTATAGAAAAAAGGAACAGAGGGGAAAGTGCAATGCGAATAAAACTTAAGAATGAGCTTAGAAGGTTGAGTTGGGGTGTGAAGGAGAAAGTTAGTCCGGGGAGACACAAATCTAATAGAAGGAAGGCAAATATGGAAGATTTAGGGGGAGTATTAGAATATTTATGAAGACAAAGATTCTCTCTTGGAATGTTAGGGGGGTTGGGGATAGGGACAAGAGGAAGATAATTAAAATGTCTCTGAAGGAATGGAAACCAGATATAATAATGTTTCAAGAAACCAAACTCGATATGGTAAGTAAGAAAGTGTTGTCTCAACTTTGGGGGTGTATGTTAATTTTGTTCAGAAACCTGCTCTTGGTGCCTCTGGTGGCATCCTTCTGGCTTGGAGGGAGGAACTCTTTGATCTGACTCGTTCTATTATTGGGGAGTTTTCCATCTCAGTGATTTTGGCTGTGAAAGGAGATAATGGTGGAGATTTTAGAATGGTATCAACTGTTTATGGACCTACAGATCATACCCTGTCATATAATTTGTGGGCAGAACTAAGGAGCCACAGGAATGGGAGGAACATGCCTTGGTGCGTTGGTGGAGATTTCAATATGATTAGATTCTGTTCTGAAAGAACCGGGTGTAGGAGATTTAGTTCTCATATGAGGGAGTTTACCGAATTCATAGATCAAAATGAACTTATCGAAATTCCGTTAATTGGAGTGGAATTTACCTGGACTAACAATCATATAAGTTCGAAGTTGGACAGATTCTTAATGTCCCTTGAATGGGAGGAGTCCTTTGCAACTGTCCAAGCCGTTGCGCTTCCAAAACCAACTTCAGACCATACTCCAATTTTGCTGACTTGCGAAGATAAGCTGAACAAAAAGTGCCCCTTCCGTTTTGAAAACATGTGGTTGGAGGAAGATAATTTTGTGGATCTGATAAGTAAGTGGTGGAATGGATTCAGAGTTAATGGCTCTTCAAGTTTCATTTTCTGCAGAAAACTAAAGCTACTGAAAGAGGAGCTCAAGAAGTGGAATAAAAACAAACTGGGGAGAACAGAGAATAGAATGGGGGATTTGTTAGGTAAAATTCAGCAGCTGGACCTTTTGGAAGATAAAGGGGAAATGGACAGGGAGGCGAGAATGGAAAGGGACCAACTTAAAAGAAACCTTGTCAAGGTTGCCAAGATGGAGGAAATATGCTGGAGACAGAAATCAAGGGCAATTTGGCTGAAGGAGGGTGATAATAACACTAAATGTTTCCATAAAATGGCCAATGCACGGAATAGGGTGAACACTATTAGTAGAATCGTGGTACACGGGGCAGTACATGAGGAGGAGAAAGGGATTAAGGATGCTATCGAGGCATATTATAAGGATTTATTTCGAGAGGATTGCAGATATAGACCAGTCCTGGATGGTATGGAGTTTGAGAAGCTCTCTGATGAGGAGGCGCATGGTTTGGAGACAAATTTTTCCGAAAGCGAGGTGTGGGAAGTTATTAAGGACATGAATGGGGATAAGGCTCCGGGTCCGGACGGATTCACCATGGCTTTCTACAAGAAATGTTGGAAGGTGATCAAGGAGGATGTCTTGAATGTGTTTAGTGAG
>JAUPMG010189324.1:0-10228 GCA_031762675.1 Pachysandra terminalis
CGCATACTCTATGATGAATGAGATCACTATTTTGTTCATCCTTTGGTTTGTTTGATATGGCAATCCGCGGTCCAGAACTGGATCTCGAAGGTCACACATCGAGATTCGTGCCATCCCGCCTAGGGATTCGGGCTCGGGTTTTGGGGTGTGACAACGTGGGAATTAGAAGAGGACATCCGAAGGAAATATCCACATTTTTTCGAAAACTAGGTACGTAAATTTCGAGGACAAAATTCTTTTTAGGGGGTTGATTGTAATGAACTGAAATTTTAATTAGTGATTAAGACTAATTTCTAATTTCCAGAAGTTTAGAATTAAAGTTGTAATACTTTTGGGGTTAATAAGAAATAATAAATAATCTTTTCCTGTTGGGTGAAGTATATGAAATGGCTAATATGTACATACATCAAATCACTATCACTTTAAAATCTATTAAATGTTGAGATGTATTCTTATAAGGATTGAATACAAATCAAGGGTTACGATTAGAAAAAGAGTTAGATGGCCTAACTTTCATTAATCAAAACCCTAAAACACTTCTATTATGATTTTTACTGAGAAAGGAGAGAAGAAGAGAAGAAGGAGAATAGCTAGAGATTTCTTGAAGGATTGGAAGCTCAAAGCCCTATAGTTCAACACATTTAATTAGGTACGTACTTGTTTACTTTCGAGGATTCATGAATGAGGAGTTTGAATGAATCTTGCATATATCATGAATTAGCTGTATTAAGTAGTGTATATAATCCATGATGTAAGAAATTATGATAAAATGTTGTAGAATAGTGTGTTTTAACATATGAGATTGTTGAGAACTAGAAAACTATTGTTCGTGCTTCGTCAGGGGCATCGAATGATATACTGTCGGGGTCCACCGATAGACCAATCGCCAAGTGTTTGTGTGTGGTTGGCAACCACGACGGTATACCATCGGGTTCTGCTGACGAAAGGGATGACTTTTTGAGGTTCTGTCGCCAGTGGGGTCAGTACACCAGACTAGCCATCTTTACGTGAATTCCACCGGGGGCTGGACTGGTATACCGGTCTAGCCACCGACAAAAACCATATTTTGATGTTTGGGATTCATTGGTGCCACTGGCATGGTCCGCCGGCACTGTCGACAGCTTGACCGGTTGAGGTACTGTATACCGACGGGGTTAAAAGTAAGACAATGATGGTGATAATTTAAGATCATGAATAATATGACCTATACATTCTAGATTCATGATTGAAATGGATGAGTGATTACATGTGGATATTATGCATGTATGTTTAGAATTCTTCATACCTAATGACATGTGATATGTTCATTCAAATACAAGGTGTGGCATATTATTACATGTTTATGTGAGATTTATATGTCTATGCATAACATGTAGCTTGTGTGATGAGGACATGCATAAGATGGGTCATTCATGCATTATGGGCCACGAAGGGTAACCTAATGACTCGACTAGACTTTGAATTCTTCATGATGAGAACCAAAGGGATGATGTGAGAATGATTGGACTCAAAGAAGAGTGCCAAAGAGTGGTGTAACATTGAAGTCCATAAAGGATTAGAAATAAGTCAAAGATGGCTTGGGAGTGGGATTAGCTACCCCTTTGTCCCGGAATGCCACGCCTATATATATATATATATGACTGAGGACCTGATCACATATGTATATATCAGGATAAAATTTATGGATGCATGATGTGAGTAATCTGTTGCTAAGTGTGAGATGGGATGTTCCGCAGGGAATGAGAGATGCCCTGGTTGCGTTTCCCAAGATAAAAAATGATGGTGGGACAAGAGAATCCCATGGGTTTAAAGGCCCTAAAACTATGCTGTACACATAGAATCTACTGAGCATGCCGTTAGCCAGAAATGGCCCATGTGACCTATAAATGTGCATTGGTTGGCCTAGGTAGGATTCTAGCGTGGACATCTGGCAGTCATAATTGCAACAACATGCATTGCATTTCATGTGTATTGTACCTGCCACTGCTTGGGATGATGGTTTATATAATCATAGCATTGCATACAAAAAATGAACCAAAGCATTATTTCATGGCATAGCATGAATCCATGGAGAACCATCATTTCATGTTCCACCATGTTAGTACATTATACTTGCTGAGCTCAAACTCAAGCCTTTTTTGTGATGAAAGGACAATGATGTTGAGATGACGAGGCAAGGAGTGAGGGTGTCAGAAGCTTGGATCATGATTATGAACAGTTTTGTTATTTGGAATATGTTGTATTAAACCACAAAGTTCGAAACTATTATGTGTTGTGGGGATTATTCACACATTTAATTAGTTTGGTTTGAGATACTATATGTTAAGTTGTGATATACATGGGACATGTTTATGTATGAATGCTTCCACTAAAGTTTAAATGAATGAATGGTTTGATTATGTATGATTCTGATCCTCCTTGGAATTATTTCTTTTGGTGGACTAGAATTAAGCATCTACTCATCTCGTTGCAATACTCGGTTGGTCATGTATTTAGAGAGATCAATTCAGTTGTTGATGTGTTGGCCAAGGAAGGTGCTTCACTTCATGAGGTTCATCATCTGCAATTTAGCTCTCTTCATAAGGAGGTTCGTGCCATTATTCGATTGGAGAAGGCAGGTCTTCCTTATGTTAGGAGTTGGATCTTTATTTGTATTTTCTTTGTTATGAGTAAATCGTTGATAAGGTTGTACTATTTTTTTCCACTTGATGCTAGGCTACGTGCCTACCCTTCTACCTTTGTAAAGTTTTTCTTCCAATTCATCAATAAAGTTTTCCTCGTACCTTCGAGGTTCCCCTAAAAAAATGGTTTGGTTATATATGTTTATTTTGTGTGCCACCTCTTAGGAGTGTGTAGAGAAGGGGTGAGAGTTGCATTCTTGAACTTTAGGGGATTATCCATGTATTAATGAGGTATACCCTTGTGTTTGGATGTGACATCGACACATTAGATAGTGCTGAATGGAATGAACATGCAATAATTATTAAAACCTTCACATATGTTCACTAAAACATGAATCTATTAGAATTATCTTTTCATGTTAAAATTTCATATAAGATAGTGCAATATGGTATTGAATTCAATCTTTTCTAATACTTAAAATCCTAAGATAGTGCAATATAGTATTTCAATATATTTTTTCATATACAAATCACAATGGATTCCGTGTAATGCCAATTCTAAACTACCACATTCGACATGGATTGAACTCTTTTAGCTCTATTGAATTATCCTAAAGGCTCCTAAATTTAAATTAAAAAGTCAAATAGTCCCCTTTGGTTAATCGAAGAATTTTCTTTGATTAACAGAAACACTTGGGAACACCTATAAGAACCCTTAGGGTGAACCGAATAATACTTCGATTCAATCTGGGTTGTACTCAATTAATCAAAGAATAGAATCGCTTAACAGAGTCCCTAAACCTGTGAAATCCTGTCCCTGTTTTTTTGACCGAATGTTCTTCGGTTTATGGTCGACTAATCGAAGCCTTTGGTCTAAGAAAACAGAGTTTCTATTTTTTTGACCAAAGGTACCTTCGATTATTGATTGACTAACCAAACATCATTTGAATTTTTTGTAAACAATTGCTAAAATGTTTTTAACCTAGTGCTAAAATTGGTGTAATCTAGTGCAATAAAGTGTGTAATCTATTGCTAAAACGTGTGTATCCTAGTGCTAAAATGTGTGTAACCATGTGCTTAAATGTATGTAACCTAGTGCTTAAATGTGCCAAACCTAAGGCATTAAAGGGTGTAAACTAGCCCTAAAATGTGTGTAACCTTGTACTAAAATGTGTGTAACCTAGTGCTTAAAGGTGTGTAACCTATGGTATTAAAATGTGTAACGTAGTGCCTATATGTGTGTAACCTAAAGTATTAAAGGGTGTAACCAAGTGCTAAAATGTGTGTAGTCTAGTGCTAAAATGTTTGTAACCAAGTGCTTAAATGTGCGTAACCTAAGGCATTAAAGGATGGAACCCAATGCTAAAATGTGTGTAACCCAAGGCATTAAAGGCTATAACCCAATGTTAAAATATTTGTAACCTAGTGCTAAAATGTGTGTAACCTAAGCCATTAAAGGGTGTAACCTAGTGGTAAAATGTGTGTAACCTAGTGCTACAACGAGTATAATGTAGTGCTTAAATGTGTGTAACCTAAGGTATTACAGTGTGTAACCAAGCTCTAAAATGTGTGTAACCTAGTGCTTAAATGTGTTTAACCTAGTGCTTAAACGAGTGTAGCCTAAGGTATTAAAGGGTGTAATCTAGTCTTAAAATATGTGTAACCTATTGCTAAAATGTGTAACTTAGTCCTAAAATGTGTAACCTAGTGCTTAAATGTGTGTAACCTCTGAGAATGTTTTAAGGGGAACATTTGTAGTGACCAGAACCTAGAAAATCAATTTAATTATTTATAATTAAGTATTTGAATGAATTAGAATAATTAGTAATGGAATTGGATTTGATCTAGTGTGCTTGTCTTTTAATTACCTTGACTTATGATCTTTTGGGATAAATTTGTAAATATAAGAAGTTTGGGGTTATTCGATTATTTATCGAAGAAGGATTAATAATCATTAAGTTAATTACATATTTGAATAAAAAAGGATTAGCGTGAGGTCTTAATTAATTATATTGATTTTGTTCTTTATTGTTATGGAATTGTGAATGTGGGGCAAATTGATAATTAAGTAAAGTTGGGGTGTTTTGTGTTACGTGTGGTAGTCGTTTGGGCTCTTGGGCTGGGGCTAGTGTGCCCAAAACACAATTACCAGGTTCATTCACTTGGCCCTGTAAATGAACCCTTGATCCGTTTTGGTAATTTGTCTTTTGATTTGAATTTAGGAGTTAGTAAAGAAAGAGTTACACGACTCCACCTCTCCCTCCTCTATTCAAGGCATGTTTTCGGTTATGGAAGGTCTCTAGAGATCCATATCCATTAGATTTGTGGGGGGGGGGACCAGATCAGAGAAGGGAAGGGATTTGTGTGTGGGTTATTGCAGAAGAAAAGTGAGAAGGAGAGGAAGAAGAAGGTCTACACAATAGTTTCAGGAAATTTGGGTTGTTTGCAGAAGATAGAAGAGGAAGAAGAGAAGGAAGGAGAGGAGAGGCTTTGCTACATCATTTTTTTTTTCTGGAGTTTTGGTGAAGAGGTAAGTACCATTGATTCTACTCTTGTTATTTTCATAATATATTGTATTAAATAATAATCTGAAGGTGTAAAACTCCTAAAAGTAATTAAATTTATGATTCTACTATACATGAGAATAGTGATGATATTTTAGTTTTATGCTTATACAAGTAATACTCTGTTTTGTACATCATATATATTAGTTTGAATGCCGAGAATACCTTGTTGGAAGTGCATATGACCTTTTATCGTTATTGTTTAGATGTGATAAGTTTGTGTATGTGATTTTGGTCAGAAAAGGTTGTGTTAAATTTTTGAAGTTCTGGATTTGTGAGATCTATTTGATTGGGAAATTATTTGATTCCTAAGATTTTTAGACCTTCTGTACAAATGTCGGTCTACCGAGAATTTGGGATAGAGTTCCATATAACCCTCGACATACCGAAGGCTCTACCGAAATCCCTGTGCAATCATTGGTGTGTCACGGGTTAGTTTACCGAACCTTTTCGGCATACCTTCAGTTAGGGGGTTGGCATACTAAAAATTGTCATGCTTAGCCAATGCTGATGGTTTTTATAGAATGCTTACAAATATGTTAGATATATGGGATATGAAGTGTGGTATGGATTTGATATGGCTTTGCTTATAAATAGGATTATGCCCATTTTTGAGAGACATGTGTGAACTTGCATTCCGTGAACTGTTTTTATGATAGTGTTACATGATGAATAATTGAGCATGACATGAGGGATGCATACATATTGTGATTTGAGCTATTCGAAACAATAATGCATACATATTGTGAATGGTACTATTTGATCAACTTGTGAGCCAGTTTTATGCGCAAGGTGATCATGTAAATGCATTCTTACATTATTATGTGGTGTTAAGTGTTAAAGGATCCTACGGGGAAATATGGTTGCTAAGTTTTCTTTCGAGATGGGACTTAGAGGGTTGGAGTCCACCTTGGGTTGAAATTTACGAAAAGAACTAGGGTCAAGCTACACCTTGGGTTATAATTCCTAGAAAAGGGTAGGGTCCATTCATACCTTAGGGTACTATTTCTTGAAAATGAGTAGGGTGTGTTTTGTGCACTCCTTGGGTTATAATTCCCAGAAATTCTGATGGAGATTGGTCACTGTTTTAGGTGACAATTAACACGAGACATGACATAATACATTCATAGTAGAATTAGGAAGCATTTCTACGTTCTCGCATCTTCATAATCATCCTAGATTTATGTGTTTGTCTGCATTGTCATGACATTCAGCATTACATGAACTTAGACATTCTGTAGATAAATTTACATGACTCTTATGATGTGATGATAAGTTGTTCGAAATTGATAGAATAATGTATTTGATATGAATATTATTATTTTTATTTTTGGAAGGTAGGTTATGGTATTAGAATAATTAAAATGTTACAAAGGAAAAAGGCTATGTAGCAGCCAGTAAGAGGGTGTACCCCAATAAGAGAAGAAACAACTAATTACATTATCAATTACATTGTACTAACAATTACCAGTTGGTAGCATGGATTTCCCATCTGTCAAGTATGGCCCTATTTATAGGGTCGTCACTCAAAATGAAATCCTTAGGAGGGATAGACAACCTGATTTCATCACTAATCCTCAAGATAATTTACCCAACGTCCGTAGAAGATGTCTTGAACACACGGTTGTTTCTTTCACACCAAATATGGTATACCGAAGCATAGAAGCTAAGTTTAAACAATCTGTTCTTTAGGCTACAACCACTGTTAAATTGAGACGCCCAGGAAGTCTCATCATTCCAATCTAAGATCTGTCTATTGTTGTTCGAGAGGTGTATCATACTTGCCCAAATAGTAGCAAATATGGGGCAAGAGAAGAATAAATGCTCCACAGTCTCGGGTGCAGCCTTATATAGGGGGCAACAAAGAAGAAAGAATGCCAATCTTAACCAGCTTTTTCTGCATAAGGAGTCTTCCCTTGAGAGCCAACCAAGTGATGAAAGTGTGCTTAGGAACATGCCCCTTGAACTAGATTAGACTATCCCACACAACCAAATTACCATGGCTTCTATAAGCAGCCCATGCACTCTTAAGAGAAAACTTTCTAGACTTTTAGGGGCTCCACCATACCGAATCAATCTGACCTAGAATTGGAACCTGAGATAGCTCCCCCCAAAGCGTGTTGAGATAAGGATCAACACCCAGCCTCCATTACTGGTTACAAATCAATTTAGAAACCCAGACATTCATATTAAATCCAACATTATGGATTTGTCTAGGAGTAATGTGGCTGCTCAAAGGGCTCCTAGGGTGCCATAGATCCCACCAGATCCAAGTATTAATCCCATCAGCAATCTTGTAACTCACAAGATCCCTTAGCCATGGTCTAGCATGGAGAATCTTCCTCCGTGACCAAGAACAAGAGCTAGGAATTTTTACAGACCAGAAGTTTTTGTCTTTGATTAAGTATGAGTGTACCCATTTGACCCACTAAGAGTTTCTGTGAGTTAAGATATGCCAGGCCAGCTTGAAAATAGCCGCTTGATTCCATTGAACAATGTTGAAAACCCCCAAACCACCCTCAGATTTGGGGAGGCACACATCAGACCAAGCGACCTTGCACATCTTCCTTTTGGTGTCATTTCCATCCCATAAGAATTTGCAACAAATCTGGTTCAGCTTTTTGAGAATTCTCTTAAGGAGAATGAAGTTAGAGCTCCAATGCACCTGAATAGAGAAGAGAACTGATTTGATCAGTGCCAGTCTGCCACCGTAGCTGAGTGATCTAAACATCCAAGACTGAGATCTTCTTAGTGTCCTCTTAATTAATTCATTCTAATCTCTGGCCTTGAGTCTAGTCGATATTAAAGGAATGCCCAAATATTTGATAGGGAGTTTACCCACATTAATTCCCCACAAGTCCACAATTTGGTTCAGTAGAGGAGGGGGCACAACAACAGCAAATAACTGGCTCTTAGAGTTGCTTATGAATAGTCCAGCTATTTCAGAGAAATCAACCAATGCTTGTTTTAACACCAAGCCTGAAGGTAAGTCACGAGTAGCAAACATGAACATATCATCAGCAAAATTAATATGCGTTATAGAAGGGTTGTTACACTTAGGGTGGTACCTAAGTTCCGATTGAGCCACCTTGGCCTTGATTGAGTAGGTAAGATGCTCCATAGCAATGGTGAAGAGATAAGGGGATAGGGGGTCACCTTGTCTTAGCCCTTTCCTACCAAGAATGAAGCCATTGAGAACCCCATTAATATTTAATGTGTAAGCCGCATTGGATATGAGCTCTAAAATCCACTTTCTGAAGATATAAGGGATCTGCCAAGCTTCCATCATCACATCTATAGCATCCCAACTGGTGTTGTCATAGGCTTTCTTTAAGTCGATCTTACAAGCCATTCTAGACTGACCTTTGTTGAGGTGATAATCATTTACAAGTTCATGCATGAGAAGAATGTTGTCAGAGATCAATCTATTATGGATAAAAATAGTCTGATGTTCACCAATCAGCTCACTAAAGATAGGTTTTAATCTTGAAACCAAAATTTTTGCAATGCATTTGTAAGCCACAGTGACACAAGAAATAGGTCTAAAGTCCTCCACCCAAGTTGGGTTAGGACACTGGGGGCAAGAGTAATCGAGGTATGATCAATTTCTTTCAAAAGTCTGCCCGACTGAAAGAAATCCTTAACAGCACTATAGAAGTCCATACCAGCCAGCTCCCAAGTAGCTTTGAAAAATTTGGGAGTGTAGCCATCCGTACCAGGTGCCTTATCATCTTTTAAGCTAAAATGGCATTGCTTTATGTCCTCAAAGTCACCTCTTTGATCAGTTTAGAAGCTTGATTAGCTTAGATAATGGAGTTAACAGTAGGGGCAGATAGCTGATGAGTTCTGGGCTGATGATTGACCCCAAGAAGTTGAGAGTAGTATCCAACAAATTCATCCACAATTTTTTCTTGATTTAGAATGTACTCACCATCTGGGTTAGTGAGAGAGGCGATTTTGTTTCTAGACTTGTGTGTCAGGAGAGCTTTGTGAAAGAAAGAGGATTTGTTGTCCTCCTCTTGAAGCCAATTAGCTCTAGCCTTTTGCTTGAGTTGAGATTCATTAGCTTTAAGGAGAGCATAATATAGAGAGAACTTATTAGCCTCAACAGAATGAAGAGAAGGATCGTCCCCGACATTAGATCCTTTTGAATCCTGGATAGCTCCTCCTTGTACTTTAAGATTCTAGCAGTGATGTTATAAAATTATAGCTTGGCCCAATCTCTAAGCTTAACTTTCAATCTTTTCAATTTGGATACTAGACGAAACATAGGAGTTCCAATAACATCATGAGCCCAAGAGTCTCTCACAATATTGAAGAAATCTAGATGGTTGAACCAGTGATTGAAGAACTTAAAGGGCTTTTTACCTTCAGGTCCATCCTCCAAAACTCTAACTAATGCAGGAGAGTGGTCAGATATACCAGAAGGAAGAAAATCAGCCTCAGATGCCATAAATTGTTGAATCCAAGCCTAATTGACCAGAACTCTATCAAGCTTGCGTAAAATTCTCTCTCGGGAGTGATTTATGTCATTCCTCGTAAATTTGTAACCTTTGAATTTCATGTCATTTAGCTCAAGACTATTTACACAGTCATTGATTCCTAAGCAGCCTGTACAATGATATCCCTACCACCTATTTTCTCACTATTGAATCTAACCACATTGAAATCCCCAACCAATATCCAGGGGCCGTTAGTATTGATTCTACTCAGGTCCCTCCAAAGTGCTTTCCTTTCATTCAAGTCATTCGAGCCATACACAAAACTAGCTGAAGCTGTACAATGATCTAAAGATAATGGTTTAAAGATTCTACTCAGGTCCCTCCAAAGTGCTTTCCTTTCATTCATGACAATGACCTAAAGCCAAACACGAAGTGCTTTCCAAAGTGCTTTCCTTTCTTATTTATAATGATCTAAAGATAATGGTTTATCCTTAGGAGTTATAATACTTTAGGGAAATTTGGGGTTTCTAGTACATCTAGGATTCTAATTATATAGTGTTAATTAGATTATAAAGCTTCTAGAGGTTTTATTTAGTATCCT
>JAUPMG010189335.1:0-10228 GCA_031762675.1 Pachysandra terminalis
CAGAACAACTTTCTGACCAGGCTGGGTGCCAGGGCGAACCTGCATAACAGAACCCAATTAATCATACCACCTGACTGCTTGACCGAACTAAGACAGTTTCTGTTTGGTAAACCAAAAAATCACAACTTATTTTCGATAAGATTCACTTTCCATAATTATATATACAGAGAAGAGATTCCGAGGATGCTCTCTACCATACATATAAAGCTTCTTCATTCGAATTAAAGATCATAGGATTCATAGCGTTAAATGTCAAACCTTCAGTACAACATTGCCTGTGAGAGTTGGGACTTGGATGGTTCCTCCTAGAATTGCCTGTACAAAAGAAATCCCATGATTTCCATAAAAAAAATAAAAATAAATAACCACATGGAAGTTCGAGAATTTTGATTTAACAGAAAGTAACCACTTGGGTACAGCAAATCCCAAAACAAGAAACCCGCTTGAACTACTTGTATACATCCCTCTTAAGCTGATAATAACACAGAAGTAGTGCGTTTATACATCCCTCTTTAGAGAATTTTGATTTAACAAACAGTAACCACTTGGGGTCAGCAAAATCCCAAAACAAGAAACCCGCTTGAACTACTTGTATACATCCCTCTTAAGCTGATAATAACACAGAACTGTAGTGTGTTTATCTGATACACAAGCATGTCCCAGATACATGTGACAAGCTGGCCAAATATGGCAAAACATTTTGCACCATAGTCTTGATCATGATTTACAATTGAAAAACAATAAAAAATTATTTAGCAGGCGAAGCAATAATTAGAAAATTTATAAACTGGGGTGAGTTCTCCATCCCCAGTGAGATGCTTAACAATCTCTGACAAACACATATTCTAAACCCTTTTCAAGCATTAGAACATCTCAAAATTTCGCACAAAATGTTGGTAGAATAAACAATAGATTTACCTGAGTGATACTCAAAACAGTATCAACATGGATGTCAGGGCCTTCTCTTCTAAAAACAGGATCATCTCGGACCTGCAAAACAATTCATGACAATTCCTGAGAAAAACAAAGATATGCACCATAACAAACTGTTTATCATTAAACAAACACCATAATAGACTTTGATAGAAGGTGGACAACTTACCTTGATTGTAATTAAAAGATCACCAGGTTGATCCCCATCAGGATCTGCCCCACCACATCTATGTACCTTTATAGTGTCATTATCATCAATTCCTGGGGATACCAACGAACTTAAAAGGGTTAAGTGTGCCATTATAAACAGCAATGGCATAACCGAAGATGAAGATTAATTCTTAAATGCATTAGATTGATATCTAAAGTTTGTTCTCATAATCTGACTAAAGATATGGCTTTCATTTTGGAGAGAAAAGATTCCAGTTGCTGACCCCAACTATTGGTTTTGTTGATGTTGATGAGTTGTTTCCATTTCAAACAAAAAGGTAAAAAAAAATGTCATAAACAACTAGATTTTGACAATATATAATTGACACTGCAACAAAAAAAATATCAATCAGTCCAACAAGTCAGAGATGATGGGATAGCATTACTAATGATTCCTCAAAAACTATATACATTCAGAAACTTAGATATTAAACTTCAGTAGACAAATCGTAACCCTATTGCGATCTAAACAAAATACTCACAACTGTTTGGCAGGCCAAACAGCATGACCGAGAAGTAAGTTTGACATAATTGGCACTGCTGATATTTACCATAAAGAAGATGCTGTGTAACAAAGTGTGCTTAAAGAAATAAACATTCCTAAAAGCAGTAATTCTATAAGGCACTTACAGAAGTGCCAGTTAGGATATTCTCACAGATAATAATTTCATAATGGAAAAAGGAAAGACAATAAAATAAAAATTCAATATGGTTTCTCTTCTTTTATTCTTTCCACTAGTCAATATGGTAAGATTCCATTGAAGAGGAATCAATCTACCGGGGATTTCAGGGGAGGAAGTGACGAGATCTTAGTTGGAGGAATCGGCTGCGAACAAGGAGGGTTATTTTCCAGAAAAATGGCAGAGAATGAATCTCGACCAGAAGGACTACCTCCTTCACAAGGGGGGAAATACGTGGGATTTGGATCGACACCTCCACCAACTCAGAGGAATAACCCCCAAGGGGATGTTCTCAGAGACACGGTGTCTGTTGTTTCTCAGGGTTTCGTGTTTGAGGCAATGAGCGGTGGTGGTAAGATGGAACTCTCGGTGGAATCGAAGGGTTTCGAGTTTACGAAGAGGAAATTCGGTGGCAGTGAGGCGTTGGTGATCACTGAAAAATTTAAGAGAAGGGTGGTGGATATAGTGCCGGTGACTGTCATTGGATTGTGCAGGGTTTTGAAAAGAGCCTAAAGGGGGAGAGAGAACAGTTCGTCATTGGTTCGAGAAGAACTGTATTCTCGGTTTTGGTCCTGGAGATGAGGAAAAATGGAAATGGTCAATTCATCAAGTTAATGGAGATCAGAAGTAAAGGCCGCTCATGCTGTATTTTCTTCCTGGAGGGTGTTAACGGGAAAGGCTGGCTGGAACTTTTGCATTGTTTGATTTGGAGAGTGGGAGTCGGAAGTCCGGAAACAGGAGGTGATAGATGGAATACTTCAGCAGGTACTTCGATGGTCGAGGAAGAGGCTATTGTTCCGGAGGAGGAAGAGGACGGAGCTGTTACTGGGGTTTGTGTTGTGGGGGGCTTCGAGAAGGAGAACGTCAAAGAGGAGACCTCCGGTGTTTCGGCCAAGAACCCGCCTTCTCTCTCAATCTGGAGCTCAGATTTGACAGTGGTGTGTGATAGTATAGACTTCTCTGATAATCTTGAGCTTCTAGGTAGGTGTTCGGTGGGTAAATTCGAAGGGGAAACGCCACCGATCGAAATAGTGAGAGGTTGGGTGAAAGAGATTTGGTCTGAAGGAGAGGCCATTGGAGTGGATGTGTTGTCCGCTAAACTCTCTTTTTACATTTCATTCGAAGGTGGAGGCGGGAACGATTCGGGAAAAGGGCAAGAGGTTCCTTGGACCTTTTTATTTGTATTCGGACTCGTGGAATACCAGGTCGGGTTGTGAGGTGGATGGAGTGAGGGACGATCGGATTTGGGTCCGGGTTGTAGGGGTTCCGCTTCACCTTTGGTTGGATTGTATTTTCAGAACGCTGGGTGATCTTTGCGGCGGCTATGTTCGTCCGAACGTGGCGACAGAGAATAGAACAATACTTCAATGGATTCGGGTGCAGGTTAGGAGACCTTCATGGAAGAAGAGGAGGAGGACGGTGTCCTTGAGGCTAGGCAACAAGATTTTCCAGTGTGCGGTGTGGTGGGAGGAGAAATCGCTTAGAAGTTGCAGGCTGGGGGCGGTTTCTGGTTTTGTTGGCCCAGGGTCGTTGGAGAAGAGTGGTTTTTGGAAGGAAAGAGATGATGAGGTGGAGGGATGGGATGAAAAGGGGGGTAACGAGAAGGCATATCTTGTGGAGAGTAGGGGTGATGTGGAGGGGAGTATTGGGAAGGGGAAACAAACTGGATTAGTTGGAGTAAAGGAAGGAGCAAATTCAAATTTGAAGTCAAAAGTTTTGGGGTTGCGTGAAAGAGGTTGGTGGAGGGCAGCTAGAAGGGTCATAGTGGATCAGGGTGGAGCGGGCCAGGGTTCTCGGGCAAGGAGATGGGAACCTAGGACGGAAGAAAAGGGGTCCAATAAGTTTAAGGTGGATGGAGGGGCTGTTTTTGTGCCTATAGACTTGGCCCATCAAATGTCAAAGGGTACTTTTATGGACCGGGGCTTAAGGATGGTGATTGATTGGAAAAGCCCAAATAAAATCCGAGGGGTTAGTGGGAGGCCCACTAATAAGGAGACAAAGGTTAGGTTGGTTCATGTTGCCACTACGGAGGATAGCAGCTTGGTGGTTTTGAACTGGGAGATGGAGGCGAGAAGGAGAAGGAAGAGGAAGAGTTTTTTTCTGCAGGATTCGAGTCGGATTGGGGGCTTGCGGTGGCGGAGGTCATTCCTTCAGCATCGTCGGTGGTGGTGGCGGAGGGGTCTGCGAGGGTGGCGGGAGTAGAGTGGGCGTGTAGCGAGAAGACTAAAAAGGGAGTAAAGGAATCGATCGATAGTTTGGGGGAGATGAGGGAGCGGGATTTAATTTGCTGCGTAAAAGAGTTGTTTGGAGTGATGGGATTTTGAGAAGAAATGAGCTTCTGTCTCAATTTTTTTCTTTCCCTTTTTGTTCTGGTGTCGGAGCTCCCCTTGGGAATAAATATTATTCGTGGAAGGGGAAGGAGGTGGGTTGTTTTAAGGGGGGCAGGAGCTTAATTCTTTCGAAGGAAAAGGAAGTGGCTAGGGAGACTTTGGAAGTGGAGGAAGAGACAGGGCTTTCCGATGGGGAAGCGTTGAGCTTGATTTGCAGTCCGAAGGATGGAAGAGGCATTGTTGAAGTATTTAACGAGGAGTCCTTCGAAGGTTGTGGTCTGGAGCTTGAACCCATTCCTTTAGCAAGCTGCTCTGAAGCTGAATTTCAGTCAGCTAAGGAGAAGGAGATAGCTAATCTGGTAGCAGATTTTAATTCAGTTTTGGTGGAATCGGATCATGTAGGGAGATCCGAGTGGGTGTTGAGTAAGATCAAATGTTTTGGGGGGGTCATCGGAGTTTCATGGGAAGGATTTGAGGATCAAGCCTGAGTTATTTTCAGAAATTGAAAATAGGCATCTGGAAAAATTAGTGAGTAATATAAGTCTGGAGGGAATTGCATAAATTGGACTGGAATGTAAAGGAGACTGCTAGTCCAGGAAGGAAGAAAAGGGTATTGCTGGGAGGGGGTAGACAAGGTCATTGATGAAGATAAAAATTTTAAGTTGGAATTTTAGAGGGGTTGGTGATAAAGATAAAAGGGTAGTTATAAAAAGATCTTTGGGGGAGTGGAAGCCGGATGTGTTATTGTTGCAAGAGACCAAATTGGAGGCGGTAGATAAGGTGATTGTGAATCAGTTATGGGACATCAGAAAAGTGGAGTGGGCTTTTAAATCAGTAGAGGGGTCTTCCAGGGGGATTTTGATAGTATGGAGATTGGAACTTTTTGAGCTGTTACATACAAGGATTGGTGCATTTGTGGTGTCAATGATATTGAAGGAGGAAAGGGGTGAGGGAGTGGGGGAAAATCTGAAGTTGTTTTCTTTGGTGTATGGTTCTAATGATCATTCCCTTGTATACGATATGTGGGAGGAATTGGAGAGTCACAGAAGGAGGGGATGGGATATTCCGTGGTGTATAGGAGGGGACTTCAATATAATTAGATTTTGTTCGGAGAGAGCTGGATGTAATAGGTTGGATGCTCATATGAGTAGTTTTTCGGAATTCATTGATAAGAATCTACTGATTGATATTCCTTTGTCGGGGGCGGAGTTTACTTAGACCAATCATCAAGAAAATCTGGTATGTTCGAAGTTGGACAGATTTCTGGTTTCTACTGAATGGAAAGAGGCATTTGCCGATGTTCAGGCAGTTGCTTTGGCAAGACCGACTTCAGATCACTTGCCTATCATGCTGGTCAATGAGGACAGAGAGACTAGGAAGAGTCCGTTCAGATTTGAGAATATGTGGTTGGAGGAAGCTGGCTTTCGGAGTTGGTGAGGAAGTGGTGGGATAATTTCTGGATTATAGGAACGCCGAGTTTTGTTTTCTGCAGAAAGCTTAAGTTGTTAAAGGAGGAGTCAAAGAAGTGGAACAAGGAAAAGCTGGGTTTGGTGGAAAACAGGTTGGGGTAGATGCTTGATCGTATCAGTCACTTGGATGGAATGGAGGAGAGGGGCCTTTTTGGGGCAATGGAGAGATTAGAGAGAGAGAACTTGAAAAAGGAGTATGGGAGAGTGGCCAAGATGGGGGAAATTAGTTGGCGGTAGAAATCTAGGGCACTTTGGTTGAGAGAAGGGGACAACAATACAAAATTTTTTCATAAAATGGCTAGTGCAAGGAATAGGTTTAATACTATTAATAAACTGGTGGTAGGTGGGGTGGAATGGAGGGAGGAGGAGGGGATTAAGAGAGTGGTGGAAGGTTTTTATACTAAGTTGTTTAAGGAGGAGTTTGTTTATCGGCCTAAATTGGATGGTTTGATGATGGACAAATTAGCTATTGGGGATAAGGAGGAATTGGAGAAGACTTTTTCTGCAGAGGAGGTGTGGGAAGCTATCAAAGGAATGAAGGGGGACAAGTCACCCGGTCCAGATGGATTCTCAATAGCATTCTATAAGAGTTGTTGGGAGATTATAAAGACAGATGTTATGGAAGTCTTCACAGAATTTTTTACAAGGGGGAGAATGGTCAAGTGTGTAAATTCTACCTTTATAGTTCTCATCCCCAAAAAGGAAGGGGCATCAGACATTAAAGATTATCATCCTATTAGTCTAGTAGGAAGCTTATACAAGATCATATCCAAAGTGTTATCTAATAGATTGAAGAGGGTGATGGTGGGACTGATTAGCAAAACTCAAAGTGCTTTCGTGGGTGGAAGGCAGATTTTGGATGGGGTACTGAATACAAACGAGTGTATAGATTCAGTTTTGAAGAAAAGAAGAAGGCATCAATACGTAAGGAAGATAAGGAGAAGGCATACGACCATGTTAATTGGGACTTTCTTCTTTACATGTTGGAGAGAATGGGTTTTGGAACGAGATGGATTTCTTGGATTAGATTCTGTATTTCTACACCTTCGTTTTCTGTTTTGCTGAATGGGACCTCGGTTGGCTTCTTTAAGGGCTCTAGGGGAATTATAGGGGAGATCCTCTCTCCCCTTTCTTGTTTCTCTTGGTGGTGGATTGTCTTGGGAGAATGATAGTTAGATTGGAGGAGATAGGACTTATTAGTGGGATTTGCGTTTCAGATTCATCCCCTAGTATATCACACCTTTAGTTTGCCGATGATACATTAGTATTTTGCAGGCCTAGTCATACGGATCTGAGGACTTTGAGATGCATCTTTTAGTGCTTCGAAGCGGTGTTGGGTTTACACATTAAGTTAGTCAAATCGGAGCTGATTGGAGTAGGGGAAGTGGAGGATATTTCACAATTATCAGGCTGGTTGGGTTGTCAGGTGGGTTCTCTTCCTTCATCATATTTGGGTTTCCCTTTGGGATCTTCGTATAAGTGTAAAGGGGCATGGTCTAAGGTGATGGAGAGAATTGAGAAGAAATTGGCAAGGTGGAAAACGAGATATTTGTCTAAAGAAGGAAGACTTGTTTTGATAAAGTGCTCTCTAATTTACCGACTTACTATATGTCCTTCATGAAGATTCCAACTTCAGTAGCGAAGAGATTAGAAAAAAATCAGCGGGAATTCTTATGGAGAGGTATGGAGGAGGGTCACAAATATCACCAGAAGAGGGAAGTTTATGGAGAATTGACATTGGAAGTAAATATGTAGTGGAGGAAGGGGGTTGGAGAACTCGAAATAGTCGTGGCTCTCACGGGACAAGCTTTTGGAAAGTAATAAGTAGCAATTCGGAAATGTTTAATAAAGGGATTAGATATGAAGTAGGAGAGGGAAATAGGATCAAGTTTTGGACAGATGTTTGGTGCGGGGAGGCTAATTGTAAAACTAGATTTTCAGGTGCGGCGACGATTGCATCTAATGTCAATGCTTGGGTGCAGGATTATTTGTGTTTTAATGAAGCAGGATGGAGTTGGGCCCTGGATTGTAGGAGGAATCCTTTCAAGTGGGAGGAGGAGGAGATTGTGGGTCTGTTGGGGGAGTTAAACAGCTGTAAAATAGTGGGTGGAGGCAATAGAAGGAAGTGGAAGTGGCGGAGGATGAGTTGCTTACGGTGAAATCTATGTATAAGTCCTTGTCGGCGGAAGTGAAGTGGGAGGGGCCATGGAGGTTATTTTGATGTGCTGGTATCCTTTCTAAGGTTGCTTTCTTTTTGCGGACAGCAACCGAGGATAAAATCCTCACTCTAGACAATCTGAAAAGTAGAAGGTGGCACTTGGCGTCTAGATGCTGTTTATGTAAAAAGGAGGAGTCATCATCACATTTGTTTCGTCATTGTGACTTTACCTGGAGTGTGTTGGATGCTTTCATCCAAAGGTTTAGGATGTGGAGGTCATGCGGAAAGATGTTAAAGAGGCACTTGTGAGTTGGGGGTGGAAGAGGAAGAAGGAGAGGAGGAGTACATTTATTTGGAATGCTAGCCTTGCCGCTAGTCTTTGGTCGATTTGGGGTGAAAGAAATAATAGAATTTTCAATGGGAAAGAGGCTTCGGCTCAGAAGTTTGGCAGAGAGGATCTTATCACTTATCTTTTTTTGGGTCACTTCACAAGAAGAATTCAAGAATATGCTATTTGAGGAATTCGACAGGAATTGGGGCTTGGGGTGGGACTTAATGTGTTGGTGTTTATTGTACTATTTATTTAGATTGTAACTTTTATTTCTTTAATTTTGAATAAAATAATCTTACCGTTCAAAAAAAATAAAAGATGGTTTCACTTTATAAGGTTCCCAGGTATTTGACTTAATATTTTGCATATTTCACTGCTGAATTGATCTCTGAAACACCAATCATATAATTGTAGAATCACTGTTTGGACAAGTTCATTTCCAATATATTCAACATAAAGTCACTTTGGGTGGTCAGTGTAAAATAGATTTAGTTATTGAAGATGCCAGTTTGTCATATTACTGTAGAATCACAGTTTGGACAAGTTCATTTCCAATATATTTAACATAGAATCACTTTGGGTGGTTAGTGTAACATAGATTTAGTTATTGAAGATGCCAGTTTGTTTAGTATTTGAGAACCGCATTCATTCACTAACCTGCTACCTTGTAACTAGCCCCGACACTCTCTCTATGCCTGTTTGTTTAGTATTTGAGAACTGCATACTTCCAATTGAATACAATGAAATCAATATTCCTGCTAATACCCTTGCTACTCAATATTTTCCACCAAATTCGCATTTTCCCTTTGATGGCCCCAAAAATAGGCAATTTTATGAGTCAATTTTGACTGAATCTCGCTCTGCCATTATCACCCATTCCCAACACCCTAATGACAATCATCATTTTGCTTATTCCAAATTTCAAATACTTAATATCATGTCTAAGCAAAGTTGGGGGGACATCAATACTCTTAAATTCTTTCATCAACATCAGAATCGCACCCTTATTCCTATTGGGATTATATCAAGGCATGGGATTGTTGTCTTTTTTACCAGAATAAATATTTTAAACACTTCTGGTTCTTATTCTTTTATCCAGGATTTACATCTCCCTTTCCATCTTGGTTCCTTTCTTGGTGGAAAAAACTTGGTCCTATTCCTGACTTCCTTAACCACTCCTTGAACCGTATGATATATATTTTCAAAATAATCCAAATCTCAATAATGATACCCCTACTCCCTTTCTTCATTTTATCCATGAATTTTATATTCCTTGGATTTCAGCTTGGCAACATGTTGTTGATATTGATTGTGATCCTCCTTTCCCTTGTCGACAAATTGCAACCAAATGGTGGGCTAAGTGTGATTTTGATCACATTTTGCCAGATCAAATGTGCTTACTTTATCTTGATCTTAATAAACCTACTCCTACTAATACTCCTGCTACTCAATTACCTTCTAATGATCCATCTTTCACAATACAGAAATTAAAAAAGTAAATTATCGCTGACAATCCCAATATCTCTGTAACTGATCTCAAGGTTTGTATATTGGAATTATTGAATAACGAAGATAAAGAATCATGCTCTTCCAATCCACCGAATGATATTCCAAATCCAATGCTATACTCTTTGGATGTGATCTCTCACCTTCGTAGCTCAGTCAACATTCAACAACTCACAACTCATCATCGTCATCAATAATTCTACTGTCATACAGGGCCCACTTCACATGCATTTATGTGCGATTAGAATGGTCATGGACAGATGTCCACTGGCAAAACTTCAATCATGGATGACATCAACTTTTTTGCTATCTGCTTTGCTTTAAACTTGGATGACTCCATCTAACAAGGACACGTGTTAAAACATCTGATAATGTATCAACTTTTGGTTCAATGTTTAGGATTTAGATCTACTTTTCATCCTTCAGTCTATTTATAAGTTTGCTACCTCTCTTGTAAGGGATCAAAAATTTTAAGTTGTAATCTTTCTCTTTAGCTTATTCCTCCATCTCTGTAAGGCTTCCGAATCTCTCTGCTTCAATTGCTGTAATCTCTCTAAGTACTTACTGTAAGTATTTCTTATTATTTGTTTCTTATTATTGTGTGTTATCTT
>JAUPMG010189346.1:0-10228 GCA_031762675.1 Pachysandra terminalis
TCCACATGCCATCTTATGCATACAAATCAACATCATTAATAACTTTTTATTCTTTCATGCATAACCCTCCTAGATCTTCATTCCTACTACAACCCTTATCATATTTCCATGAAAATAACTAAGGTAAGATCCTAGGAAAACCTACCTCTTTTCCCAAGCTCTCTCTTTCTGCAACTTTTAAAAAATAGAAGATCAACATCAGTCTCTTCTGGCAATCTCCTTCTTCTTCATTGACCTTTTTCTTCTCTTCTTCTCATTTCTTTTCTTCTCTTCAGTAAACCCACGTTCATATTTCCTTCCCTCTCTCTTTGGTCGTGCGTTACAAGGCAAGGTGGAGTTTCCTTCACACGCATATCTTGTAGTGATCCAAAACCAGAAAATTAAAAAAAATAATTTTTTTCCATTATTTGAAGAAATTAACCGCCTAGAAATATAAATTTGAGTCATGGAAGGATATAAATGTACCTTAAAGGTTACCAGGAGAACTAAGAGCTGGTAAATCGAGAGAATAGGAAGCTATGGTTAACATATTTTAGAACTAGGGACTAAGGTATGATTAAGGAAAGAATAGGGTGGAAATGTAAATATAGGCAACTTAATTAGCCTTTTTGGACCTAAGTCTCAGACCTGGTCGTGTGGTCCATAAGAAAAGGCTCTATAAGGATTTAATTAAGAAAGATTAACAGTGAAATGGTAACTGTAAGGATGGAGTAAAGTTAACAAATCAGGATAGGGACCAAAGAAGCACGATGCTTATGATGGGGGATTATTTCCTATTTTCAGGGGGGATTCGTATTCAAAAATTTGAACTACGGAGGGGTTGGGATTCTGCAGAAGAGAGGGAGAATAGACCTATACGGTTAGAAGAAAAAGAAGAAGAGAAAAGAATCGAGATCTTGAAGAAAAGAAAAATATTAGCAGGAGAAATAGGAGAATCCTAATCTATGCGATAGAGGGAAATATAAAATAGACGATGTAGAGAGAAGAGAAAGAAAGTCGAAGGAAGAAGCGAAAAGAATAAGAGAGAAGAAAAGGGAAGTGGAACTAAAGGAAAAAGGCAATGGTGATCCTACATATCCTAATATGCAGAATATTGAGGTAGGGATTTTCATGGTTTCTACGGTAGTTAATTTCATAGGATTATGATAAACTTCTTAGGATGAGCTTCTAGATTCCTTTTTTTGCATAAAAAATATGTGATTGAACCATGTTTAGATTGGTTTGTGTGTTGTATGATGATAACATGAATATTGTGTTGTATGATGATAACAATAATCACTTTGGGTAAGTTCCTACCCATTCCGGTAACAATGGCTCCGGCGTGATGGCTTTGGCGTGATGGTTTGATGGCTTCTCCGACGACTGACCGACCTAGGCTGTCCCTTTCTACTATTTCTTTTTCTTCTTCCTTTCCGTCCTACTCTTTCTCTTTTGGTTTTTCTTCTGCTGTTGTTTTTTTTTTTTTGCATCTCTTTAGCTTCCTCTCACTATCCTTTGCTTACCCTTTCCTCTTGTTCTCGTCTCCCCTTTCCTTTCCTGTCTGCCCCCTGCCTCTTTGATCACCCCATTCCCTTATTTTTCCTCTATTTTGTTGTCCTGGTCTTTGCCTCATTTCCATCCTTCCTTCCTTTCTTTTCGTTTTCCCTTGTTTTTCCTTCTCCTCCATATGGTATTTCCTCCTCTCCTTCATTTCCAGCTCCTTTTTCTCAGTCCTCTGTCTCGGTTTTGTCTCTCTTTATTGCTGGGAATCCTTTTTCTCGGTGTTTTTGCTCCCGTCCCCTCCATGGCTCTCTCTTTCCCTCTTCGAGCTTCCTCCCCTATTGGTTCTGCTCTCTTGGGTGGAGTTGGCTCCCCTTCGATCATGGGTTTGGGTGCCTGGGTTTTTTTGACCCGACCTAACTACTGCTCCTTTTAATTCTTCTTTTCCCGCGTCTTGTCCTTCCCTACTAGTCAACCTTCCCATTTGGGAATTGTTTCTGCTTCCAACCTTCTTCATCGGTATTTGCCTACCCTTCCTTGTGCTCCCCTTGGTGCTGCTGCTGTAGGGACTGCTGCTAACCCCCTTCCTCTGCTGTCTTACTAACCTCTGCCTCTGCTGGGGGCGCATCCTCTTCTTTTGTAGGTGCTGTGGGCTTTGTTCCTCATGGTCCCTCTGATGTTTTTGATCATAACGACTTTCCCCCTGCAACATACCTTTGCCCCCCGTCTTCTTCTCGTCCTAGCAGCTGGAGTGAGGTATTTGCTCGTCCCTCCGGTGAGGCTTCCGTGAAGCTTAACTTCTGTCTCCCTATTTTTATTAATGGTCAGCTTATGGTCTCCTCTCCATCTAATGTTATTGAAGCTGGGTATAAGAGTTGGGATGGCTGCCTTTTTTGGGAGGTTCATTGATAGGAAATTGCTCTACCAGGTGGTTAAAAAAATGGCTGAAAGATTTTGGTGCAAAAAAGGAACTATTGTGGTCACTCCATGGATAATGGGGTATTTATGTTCAAGTTTAGTGATCAATCCAATCATCAAGGAGTTCTTGAGGGTGCTCCATGGCATTTTGGTGGCAAACTGCTAGCGGTGAAGGCATGGACGCTGGGTATGAAATTTGATAAGCTCTTCCTGAACACTCTGCCGATTTGGAACAAATTCACTAAAGTTCCACTTGAAACGTAGTCTGAGGAAGGTCTAGCTTGTATTGCTAGCTACATAGGGGTGCTTCTCTTCCTTGATGGTCCTACTAAGAACCGTACCAGAATGAATTTTGCTAAGGTATGCATTGAGATATCCATTGAGACTAATCTCCCCACAGTTTTTCCTATCAAGTTACCTGATCAATTTGGTCATGATTGTTGGTCTGAGGTCGAGGTTGAATATCCTTGGAAGCCCCAAACCTACTCTTCTTGCAAGTGTCTTGGACATACATAGAACAATTTCCCTGTTACCAAGAAAATGTGGATGCCTACGGGCAAAACCATTGATGTCTCTTTTGATGAGAGTACTAGCTTCAGCAAGGGTACCTGTGAAACCGAGATTAATGCTCATCCAAAGGCACCCTCCCCTGAGGATGTTGTTAATTGTATTAAGATTACCCCAACTGATACACTGATTCAACGTGGTGAAGTTGTTGTTACTAATCGGTTTGCAAACCTTGAGCAAAGGGATGTAACCGATAATCTCGAGTCTGAGATAGCTGAAAATCCTACTACCGAAGATACTGAATCTATGGTTGGATCTGAAAAGGGAGTTATAAATGATAATTGCAGAGAAAAGGCGACTTCTGAATCTCCACATAGCAAGCGTGCTCATAAAAGATTGAACAAGAGATTAGCATAAGGTGTAGAGGATAGTGTTGCATCTGCAACAAGGGGTGCTCTGAGGAAAGAGTGTTGATGTCGTATTGGGGCATGTGGAACATTCGGGGTCTTAATGATCCCACAAAACAAAAAGAAGTTAGGACTTTTATTAGAGAGAAACGATTATGCCTGTGTGCTTTTGTTGAAACTAGAGTTAGATCCATTAATGCTACAATTATAAAAAATTCTATTGCCCCTAACTGGAGTTCCACTTACAACTACTCTGAGGCTATTCTTGGGAGGATTTGGCTTTTATGGAATCAGGATGATGTTGACATAAGTATCATTTGTAAAGGTGATCCATTTATCCATGTTAATGCTACGTTCAACAGCTGTGTGGTTAACTGCTTCATCACTTTTGTTTATGGGCAAAATGACCCTAGGGAAAGGAGAAGGTTGTGGAGGAGTTTATCAGCTATTAAACCCATTAGTCCATGGATTGTTTTGGGTGATTTTAATGTTGTTAGATACCCTAATGAGAAGTGGGGTGGCTGATCTGTTGACTATAATGCTGTGAGAGAATTCAATGATTGTGTGGGATGTTGTGATTTAATTGATATGCGTGCCAAAGGGAATTTCTTCACTTGGTCTAATAGAAGTTTTGATGCTGATCGTATTATGACTCGTAATAATAGAGCCTTGGTTAATTTCCAATGGCTTCAATACTTTGCTGAGGATGTGGTTGATTTCTGCCCTCCTAGTATATTTGATCACAGCCCTGCAATGATTACCATGTTCAAACCAACCTCCCAGATTCCACCTTTTAAATTCTTTAATTTATGGGCGGATGAAGCTGATTTTTTTGATGTTGTTTCTTAGGCCTAGGCTGCTGAAACCGATGGTACTGCTGTGTTTAGACTTATGTTCAAGCTCAAATTTGTCAAGTCTAAACTTAAAGGTTGGAGATAATTTTATTTTCTGATTTGGAGAAACAAGCCAAGGAAACTAAGGCTGTCATGGATCTTGCTCAAACGACTATCCAATCAATCCCTAGTGATTATGCTCTTCTTGGTCAGGAAAAGGTTGCCACTGAGAAATATGTCAAGTTGGCAAGGATGCTTAAGGCTCAGGAGGGACAAAAGTCTAGAGTTCTTTGGCTTCAACTTGGCGATGATAATACAAAAATTTTTCACAACTCTCTTCTTTCCCACAGAGCCAACAATAGAATTATGAGTATTGAGATGAATGGGCAAAAAAATCACTGAATAGGCTAAAATCACAAATACCTTTGTTAGATTCTATAAAGATCTAATGGGTTCTAAATCTCCTTCCTCTTATCCAGATGATTTTGATTGGAACAATATTATGAATGGGGGGATTCCTGAGGATTTTATAGATGTTTTATCTCATGAAGTTAGTGATGCTGAAATTAAAGAGTGCATATTCAGCTTAAAGGAGGACAAAGCTCCGAGCCTTGATGGGTTCACTTCCAAAATTTTTAAAGCAACTTGGGATATTACTGGCCAAGATTTTATGAATGCTATTTCTGATTTTTTCATTCGGGAAGGATGCTTAAGAAATCACTCTATAATCACCTTGATCCCCAAGAAAAGCACTGCCTCTACCGTTGGTGATTATAGACCTATCTCATGCTGCACTACTATTTACAAATGCATTGTTGAAATCCTGGCAAATAGGTTAAAGAGTGTGTTGGTGACTATTGTGGGAAATTATCAATCTGCCTTCATCCCTGGGAGGAGTATTTCTGATTAATACTACTGGTGCATGAACTTATGCATAATTATCACCTCGATAAAAGTAAGCCTAAATGTGCTCTAAAGACTGATCTCTATCGGGCTTATGATTCTTTGTGTTGGGATCTTATTGAATCTATTATGCTTAAGTGGAATTTTCCCCCAATTTTCTCCAAATGGATCATGGCTTGTATCACCACGCCATCTTACTCCATTGCCTTCAATGGTGGCCTTGAGGGTTTCTTTTTTGGTAAGAGGGGCATCAGACAGGGGACCCTCTTTCCCACTATATTTTTGTCCTTGCTATGGAAGTTCTCGCTCGAATGATCAATCTGAAGACTAATAGTGCAGCTTTCACCTTTCATGAAAAATGTGAACATCACTCTATTAGCACCCTCTATTTTGCTGATGATATTTTTATATTTGCTAATGCTGACCTCTCTTTTGTCAACCTGCTCCATGATGCGTTGAAGGAGTTCTCTCACATTTCTGGACTTGTTGCTAATCCTGGCAAGAGCTCTATTTTCTTTTTTGTCACTTCTCCTACTACCATACTTAGCATCACTGACTTGTTTGGTTTTCAGATTGGTGTTTTGCCTGCTAAATATCTTCGATTGCCATTCATTTCCTCTTGATGCGTAAGAGAGACTGCCTTCCCATCATTTCCAAAATTGAAAAGAAGCTTCAAGGTTGGAAGAATAGTGTCCTCTCATATGCTGGATGTGCTGAACTTATCAAGTCCGTTATCTTTGGTATTAAATTTTATTGGTTATCTTGCCATATTCTTCCCAAAGATGTTATCAAGATCATTGAAAGTTTTTGTACTAAATTTCTTTGGTGTGGAAATGAGCCAAGGAAGAAAATCCACCTTGTAGCTTGGAAGGATGTGTGTACTCCTAAAACTGAAGGTGGCCTTGGTTTTTTCAGACTTAAGGAGTGGAATGTGGCTGCTTGCGTGAGACATGGTTGGAATTTATTGGCTCATAAAGATAATATATGGAGCAAATGGGTTTGGCACTATTTGATTGGCGACAAAAAATTCTGGACTATGAGAGTTCCCTCATCTTGTTCTTGAGTTTGGAGGAAGATCCTTCTTATTAGAGATGCTATCAAGAATCATGTGTTTGTTTTAATCCACAATGGGCAAGATACTTTACTTTGGTGGGATCATTGGGTTCCGATGAGGCTTCTATCTCGATTCATAACTCATAGACAGCTAGCTGAAATGCTAGAAATCTGGCTGAGAAAGTTGCTTGCCTTCTTCATAATGATATCTGTATGTGCCCCCTTCTTCTATGCACTATATCGATGAGATTTGGAAGGGTATTTGCCATATGGAGTTCCACCGCTACATGCACTCTGATAAAGTGATCTGGAAAGCTGCTTCTAATGGCAGTTTCAGCATCTCCTCCGCCTGGAATTGTATCGGAACTTTGAGACCTACTATTGCTTGGAGCAATCTCATCTGGTTCTCGGGTTCTATTCATAAACATGCTTTCATTTGTTGGCTTGTTGGTCGTTCCCACCTATCCACTATGGATAGACTTCAACATTTTGGCATTATTACTCGATCAAGATGCATCTTATATGGGAGGGAGGATGAATCTCATTCGCACCTATTCTTTTATTGCAGCTACACTAGTATGGTCTGGTAGCATATCCTTTTGCTATGTGGATACCATAGATTTCCCCTCCCCTGGCCTGAAGAGCTTGATTGGTGTGTTAATACCTTCAAGGGCAAGTCATTTATCAGCACCACCAAAAGAATTACGTTGGCTGCAACTATCTACTACTGCTAGAGAGAAAGAAACCATAGGCTTTTCAAAAACTCTTTTCTCCCCCCTGAAATTACTATATTGCATATTAGAAGTTGTGTTACTAATAAAGTGTTGAAGAGTGGTTTAAAGCTCCCTGATAATCACAACCATAGAACCTTTTGTCAGAGCTAGGGTTTCTCTGTGGATTTTTTCCTTGAATATCCACAATATTTCCATTGGGTGGCTCCACCATATGATTCTCTCATTCTGAATTCTAATGGGGCTTTGTCTCTTACTCGCACTGGGGCTGGGGGTTCTAATTTATGATCAGTATGGATCCTGTCTTGTTGTGTTTGCTATTGGCCATAATCCTGATAAGATTATTATCCATGAGTTGGATGCTATACTCTTGGGTGCCTGCTTTGCTCGCCAGCCGGCTGCATTCAAGCTCATTGTTGCATTGGATAGTGCTGCTGCTGTTTCTTTCCTGAACCATCGTTCCATGGAAGGTATCCCCTGGTACTATAGATTATTGGTTTTCAAGATCAGATCTTTTTTGGAACAATTTGATGAGTGTACTGTCAAGCATGTCTACAGGGAAACTAATCAGGCTGCTGATTTTCTCGCCTCTAATGCCCCTGATGTCGACGTCCGACATTCTCTTAATGTAAATGAACTTCCTGATCACCTTAACCAGATCTTGGCTAAGGATGCTAATGGTACATTGTACCAACGTGATCTGCGCTAGATGCTGTACTGGGGTTGGCGCGTGCCTGGTTTTGGTCTTAGACATCATGGTTGCGTGTCTGGTCTGGTCTGGTCATGTTGTTGATGGCCTATTTTCTGGTGGGGATTTGGTACTGTTGAGATGATCTTGTTATGATTGCTTCTGCGCATTAACTTTTGTGGTGTTGTTTTGGTGATACGATGCTGTTGTTTGAGCTACTATTTTGCTATTGGTGCCATGTATTGCTCAAGGGTGTTGTGGTGAGGATTATGCTGCTGTGGTGCTGAATTTTGGCTGCATTGTTCCTGTTTTTGTTGCCGCTAGTGTGGTCAGGCCATGTGTGCTGTTGGCGTGTTGCTTATGCGACTTTCTTGGCTTAAGTTTTTTTATCTTTACAATTTATTTTCTTTGCTTGGCCTTTGCAGGCTCATTCTGGCCAACCTTTATTGGTCTTTGGTCTGCCTTGTACATTCTTTCCCTTCTTCTTTAATGGAACCTGCATACCTTTCCAAAAAAAAAAAACATGAATATATGTGTTTGGATCGTGGGAATTATGCTAGATCTAACATGTGAATCCATGTTTAGATGTTAGGTTTTGTGCATAATATGTTAGTGAGAATGAATTGTAGTGTAAACCTTGATTTGGTATGATAAAAACATATTTTTGGGTTTGTGTGAAGTTGGGAACGAAACCCTAGGTTTTCACAATTTTCTAGGCTGAAAATGACCCTCGGCAGGACCCTCGGTCCCATAAAGCTCACCTACCGAGCCCCCCAAAAGTTCTGGCACTTCTGTTGAGCCACGGTAGGAGCCTGGCCCATCAACGAAGCACCTCGGTAGGACCCTCATCCCCGCCGAGCCTACAGCCGAGCCCCTTTGTGCCCCAAATTTAGTGGACAACATGGTTTTAGGGTTTTTGTGTTGTGTGTAGTGTTGGTTTGTGGGAATTATGTGTGTGTGAAGTTTTGTGCAACAAAAGGAACAAATTACCCTAGTTTTCTGTGCTGTAATCATGTATGATGAGGTTTTTAGGGTGTTATAACATGAGATAGGTTGTAAGGTATGATGTTAGGGTAAATGATAACCAAAGCATGAGATTTTGTTGGTGTATGGTATGTGGGTCCTATATGAGCCATGCGAATTGAGATGTGTTTGTGAGTGATGCTAGATGCATTCACTAGTAATGAATGTTTATGTGTAATAGTCTGAATAAAACCTAAAACTATGACTTGAAAACTTAAGGGTTAAATAGTAATTTGATAATTTAATACTAAATCTCACTAACAAATTAAGATTAGAACTCATAAGATCCTCAATCCTATGAAATATTTTATAAACCCTTCAGTCAACTAAAACTGATCAGGTTAACCAGATAGACTGAGGAAGTAATACGGGTCAGATAACTGAACTTAGCTAATAAATAAGAAATAAAATCAATTAGTAAGATAGTAATTGGTGTAGGCAGCTTAGAAGATTCATTTGAGACCCCTAAACATAATCAAACAATTAGAAATTAATTAGGTGGTAAGTTGGAAATTATAGAACTAGAAACCCGTTTTTGCCCTTCTGGCTAACTTAATTTACAAGTTTGTCCTTAACCTATAAATAAAACCCTTAGCCTTTAGAAAACCTCATCTCTCTCTCTCTCTCTCTCTCTCTCTCTCTCTCTCTCTCCCTCATTTTCTCTTGGAGCTCTTAGAGAAGTAGGAAATTGGGAGAAACCCCGAACTCCCAGATGCAACGGATCGACCTCGGATACGAACCGGCATGGTGGAGCAACTCCGGACGCGACCTGACAACGCCCCAAGTTGATTATCTCTTCAATTCTTGCGTATTTATTTATATTTCAATGTTGTGAGCATAGGGGAAGAATGCATGTGATGTGTTCTCCCTTCCCCCATGAGTTTGGCTGTTTGATTTCATGATTTAGGGATAATATCCCATGTTATTGAGAATCCGTTCCTTGTAGACAACCTATGCAACCCAGATTTGTGGAATTGCATTTCTAGGGTTTGGATTCATGGAGACTTAGTGGATCTCCATGTAGACCAATTCCCCTTGGCCTAGAAACCATTTCGAATCCCCTTTTGGTCTTTAGTATCTCTGGGTGAAATTCTGCCAAGAAGCCCCTTCGGAATCGCCTGAACCCAAATTTTGGTGACCTTTTCGGTTCGCCGAACTATCCCGCTGAGACCCTTCGGCGATCTCCTCGGTTTGCCGAAGATCCCGCCGAGACTCTCTTAGCACACTGTTGGACCTAGCCCGAGTTTCGGTGACCTCCTCGGTCCACTAAGGAGACCATCGAACCCTTCGGCGACCTCCTCGGCTCGCCGAATCTCAGAGACCTTGTTTTGTGTTCCAATTGGGTCGCCGAACCCATTTCGGTGCACTGATGACCTCACCGAACCCCTCTAGGTTCGCCGAGCACCTCCCAATTCCGGTCCGTTTGATGTGTTAGGCCTTGGACACCTGTAGTATCCCTAACCTAATGGTTTTAACATGTATTTAGTATTGATTTCCTTGCCTAACCAATACGACCCATCATACCTAGGTCAAGCCTATCTTGAGTTAGCCTAGTAGTGTGAGTTTCTCTGGAAACTCATGTAAACAGCCTCAAACCCATCCTTTGGTCCTTTTACCTGTTTGTACATGTCAAAGTACAGACTTTGACTTCATGAGTCGCCATGTGATGGTTGTCCCATGTTTGTG
>JAUPMG010189367.1:0-10227 GCA_031762675.1 Pachysandra terminalis
AAACATCATGTCTAGACTACATCAAAGCCTTAGTAATAAAAATTAGTTCATAATAGAACTAAGAACAAACATAGTTTTCAAACACAAATAAAAACAGAACATAAAGAGAAGCAAAGAGAAGAATAAACTAATGATGATGCTCCCTTGTTCCAAACCTTGGTCCACATCCCAAACTTGTGTTCTAACGTTCCCAGCTCTCCTTTTATAGAGCCCCAATTCGTCCTCTTCGGTTTGAAAAAGAACCCTTGAAGAAATTAGTAACTTTGTCTTCAAACAAGAAATTGCCCGAGTTTCCTCTTGTATCAACAATTGGACCATCTGAACGATTGATTTAGCCTTTGACGTCTTCCAAAATGTTGTAGGTTGCTTTCTTAACTTTCCAGAGCCACTAAAAGCTCCTTATTTGGATGTTTCTACAATGAGTTAAGTCCAACATACTGAGATCTATTCAGTGAAATTCTAGAAAGTAACTTTCCAAAATTCAAAATAGAAACCTCCTTTTCTTCACGAAATTTGAACACAAAACAAGCTAGGCACTTCTAGAAGCCTTGAATGGGTCTGGTCGGGTCGATTTGGCTCGGCTTTAATGATTTGAGTTGGATCGGATCAGATTTTCGATTTTTGATCTGACTCGGATCAGATTCCGTTTCCGGTTTTTGATCTGACCCGCCTGAACTGAACTTTCCTGAGCTTCATTTCCTTTGACCAAGATGGTCTGAACCTTCTGAACTCACCTTTGTCCCAAAAAATGTCTCTGCATCAATAATTTCGACATAATTAAGATAATTAAAATAAAATACAGAGATGAAGGAATTTGGCAATTTCTAAGTAAAATGGGGAATTAAATATGAGAAAGTACCAGATAAATTATGAAATTAATGTAATAAAATGTGGTATTTTCATGACTTATCAAGTCATATTCATCGTGTTTTGTTTAATCGCAATTCATTACTTATCATACATACGTATGCATTTGATTGTGCTATTGTGGAATTGATGGTATGAACCTGTTTTGTTGGCATTGGAGGGATGCTACTTTGTGGGTATTGTTGATGTTATGAATGTTGATTTGTTTAACCTGTTGGCATTAGACTTGCTAATATTGTTACTTGTTGATATTAACGACTTGCTGCTATGAGGGAGTATGTGTTTTTGAATTGGTCGGTATTGTGAAGAGTATAACATACTGGTATTGTAGAGATATAAGGACTGATGTTTGTTATATTCAATTATATGATTATGTTGATGCCATGATGATAAATTAATATGATGTAGTAGCTATGATAGAATATGATGACATTGTAAGGAGTTAACACGATAGTGTGATGGTATGCAATCGCATGATAAATAGCATGATATTGTATGTTGTTTGGACTGATGTGTTCTATGAGGATGGTTATTGTAATTGAATCTTATATGGGCATTCCAAGCTCATTGCAACGTTTCATGTTGCTGGTTAAGGCAAGTCAAGTTTATTAGCGTGGACTAGATGCTGCTTGTCTTATTTTCTGTATTTAATAGTTTAGATTGATGTAATAGGGTTTTTTATGAGTTGTGGATTATGAGTTGTAGGCTCTTCTGAAGCACAGTTTGATTTATATATGTTGTCTTCCGTACTCTGATTTGATTTAATGAAAGAAAATATTAGACTTTTATTACTCGTTGTTGTTGCTAGCCGCGTTCCATGTTTGGGAACCCGTAAGTCTCACCTCTTGATCCGTGCAACCTACCTAGGGATTCGGGTATCGAGATGCGGGGCATGAAAAATTGGTATCAGAGCTCTAGGTTAAGTTTCCTAGGGAATAGTGTAGAGAACATAGATGTGAATTCTAGGATCCACGTGTTTGCAATTGTATGTTGAATGCATAATATGCTTGTTTGTTATTTGTATGATGACATGTTAGGATTGCTTGTTATTATCTAGAGACCCTTAAGTTTACTGAGACTAGGAAAGAACATAGAAACATGTAAACCTAAGAATCACTTGATTTTTTGGCATGTATAAAACATGAACTGTTTGCTGAATTTTGTGAATGACATGAACTATTATGAATTGCATGTTTGAGTTGTATTATCATGTTAAGAATAACTTGATTTCAAGCATAACAGACTGTAGGATTGGGATTCTAGAAACCTAACATAGCTTAATTTCGGGGACGAAATTCCTAAAAGGGGGAAGTATGTAGTGACCCTGATCCGGATAATAATAACGATAATAATAATTATGTGATTGTATATTTGTGTTAAATAAATTGAATGAGTTATGCTGGTGCAGAATTGGACAAGGTCGTAACTAAGAAAAAGTATTGGGACTAAAGTGTAATTAATAGGAGTTATGGGGGAGTTTAAAGTAATTAAACTAAATTGAATTAGCTGGAATAAGATGTCCACGTGTAAGAATCGGGTTGTATTAGTAAAATCTTCTAGAAGGTTTCTAATTAATAGGTGGGGACAAGTTAGTAAGTTCATTAAGATTAGATTTGTGAGAAGTATTCCTAAACAGAGTTTATAGTAAATAGGAAAGTTTTCTAATTAGAATAGAAGAGAGCACATTGGGAATTAGAAGGGAGAAAGGAGAAGGCTGAATCGGCTATAAAAAGGAGATGGGTTAGAGGAGGACCTCCATAACAGGAAGGTAAGGGAGGATTAGGGTTTTTTTCTAAGAGAAAGAGAAGAGAGAAAAGAAAAAGAGAGGTTGTGGTTGGGTCGGTTGGAAGAGAAGAACGTAGAGAGATAGAGTTTAAGGCTGAGTTCGAGATCTAGAAGAAGAAGAAGCTGAAGGGGAGAACACGCTAGGATCAAACGAGCATTAAGGTAATATACATTATCTGAATAAATTCTCATGGGATTACTAAAGTCATTAATATAGGTTTGCATGCTAAAAACTTGGAAGAACATTTGTGAGTTCAAGATTTCATGATTTTGATGAATGATTGATTATAGTGTTGATTTAATGATTAGATCTTTATTATATTGGTTTTGGATGTTCTACTATTGTTTGATGATGTTTTCGGAAGCCTAGATGATGTTTTGGATGTATTGGATAGCATACGTTGGTATTTCGAGACCTAAAGAAAAGCCCAGAAAAACCCAGAATTGTGCCGATCGGCAGTCGTTGGTCCACCAACGCCTCTACCGACAGAGACTAGTTTATAGACCAAATTTGCAATTCGGCAGGCTTCGGTCCACCGATGCCTTTGTTGACAACCAAATGGATTCACAATGAGGTTCGGTCCACCGACCAATCCATCGACAGAGACTTAGATTTAGTTCATTTTAGGTGTTCAGCAGCCTTCGGTCCACCGATGCCTCTGTCGAAGACCCAATATATGTACAAGCCAGATTTCCAGAATTGTTTGACTTGAATAATTGATCAACTGACTTGTCGAATGAATGTGGACTACAAATAATGTTTTGTGTGAGATGATTATTGTTGATTGTGCATGTATGCCATGGAAAGGAATCCCGTTATGGCTTCCAAAGAATTGTTCAGGTGAATGGGAGCCCGGACAGCTTCCAAAGGATGTTATCACTGGGTATCCGACTGATTGTGGAAATGATACATGAAATGTGGTTCCAAGGATCGTTCGGGTGAATGGGAGCCCGGGTAGCTTCCGAAGAACCTTATCATCGGTAATCCTACTAGTTGTTTGATGGTTGGCCCGGTCAATCGGGAAATTGTAACTTGTTGTTGAGGGACTCGTCTTATGAAAGACCTCCTTAGGTATTAATCCCTAAATGTTGTGGGACTCGTCTTTACGCAAGACCTCCTTGGGTGTATATTCCCTAAAAGGTAATTCGCTGTACAGGGTAACCGTCCTTGGGTGTATATTCCCAAAAAAGGTTATGGGTGACCAATCTTGGGTGTGAATTCCCTGAAATGGTTATGGGTGTCCAATCCTTGGGTATAAATTCCCAAAAATGGTTAGGGATCGAGACCATCCTTGGGTATGGATTCCCAGAAAGATTTTGAAAATAGTTACGGGAATTGAGCCCGAGTAGGTTGAAAGTCCTACGGAACCATGCCGCTCAATATGGGATTAAGAGTGTCAATATTCAGCTGTATTAAATTGATATTGCTTGAAAAGAGAGTCTCGTCCAGTTGTATTAAAATGGATGCAAAGGAAACTTGGGTGCACCAGCTGATCACCAGGAAAAGCTTGTGTTGTCTTGTGAGTGATGTGGAGCATTAGTGGAGATGATTGTTGGAGAGCATTGGTGGAGTTGATTGTGGATGAATGGTTCTAAATGTTGGTTGCATTCATTAACATTCATATTCATCGTGTTTTGTTTAATCGTCATTCATTAGTTATCATACATACGCATTCATTTAATTGTGATATTGTGGAATTGATGGTATGGACCTGTTTTGTTGGCATTGGATGGATGCTACTTCGTGGGTATAGTGGATGTTATGAATGTTGATTTGTTTAACCTGTTGGCAATAGACTTGCTAATATTGTTAGTTGCTGATATTATCGACTTGCTGCTATAAGGAAGTATGTGTTTGTGAACCGGTTGGTATTGTGAAGAGTACAACATGTTGGTTTTGTAGAGATTGAAGGACTGTTGTTCGTTATATTCGATTATATGATTATGTTGATGCCATGATGATAAATTAATATGATGTAGTAGCTATGGTAGAATATGATGACATTGTTAGGAGTTGACATGATAGTGTGATAGTATGCAATCGCATGATAAATACCATGATATTGTATGTTGTTTGGAGTAATGTGTTCTATGAAGAATGGTTATCGAAATTGTATCTTATATGGGCATACCAAGCTCACTGTAATGTTTTATGTTGCAAGTTAAGGCAAGTCAAGTTGATTAGCGCGGACTGGATGCTACTTGTCTTATTTTCTACATTTAATAGTTTAGATTGATGTAATAGTGTTGTTTATGAGTTATGGATTTATGAGTTGTAGACTCTTCTGAAGCCAAGTTTGATTTATATATGTTGTCTTCCACACTCTGATTTGATTTAATGAAAGAAAATATTAGTCTTTTATTACTAGTTGTTGTTGCTAGCCGCGTTCCATGGTTGGTAACCCAAAGGTCTCACCTCGTGATCCGTGCCACCCACCTAGGAATTCGAGTATCGGGATCCGAGGCATGACAGATTGGTAACAGAGCTCTTGTTTAAGTTTCCTAGGGTGTAGTGTAGAGAACCTTGAGGTGAAAACTAGGATCCATGTGTTTGCTATTGTATGTTGAGTGCATAACATACTTGCTTGTTATTTGTATGATAACTTGTTATGATTGACCTAGGAAAGAATATAAACATGTAAACCTAGGAATCTCTTGATTTTGTGGCATGTATATAACGTGAATTGTTTGTTGAATTTTGTGAATGACATGAACTGTTATGTATTGCATGTTTGAGTTGTATTATCATGTTAAGAATAACTTGATCCCAAGCATAACAGACTGTAGGATTAGGGATTCTAGAAACCTAACATAACTTAATTTCGGGGATGAAATTCCTAAAAGGGGAAGTATGCAGTGACCCAGATCCGGATAATAATAACGATATTAATAATTATGTGATTGTATAATGGTGTTAAATAAATTGAATAAGTTATAGTGGTGCTGAATTGGACTAGGTCGTAATTAAGCAAAAGTATTGGGGTGTGTAATTAATAGGAATTATGGGAGAGTTTAAAGTAATTAAACTAAATTGAATTAGCTGGAATAAGATGTTCACGTGTAGGAATTGGGTTGGATTAATAAGATCTTCTACAAGGTTTCTAATTAAAAGGTGGGGATAAGTTAGTAAGTTCATTAAGATTAGATTTGTGAGAAGTATTCCTAAATTGAGTTTAAAGTAAATAGGAAAGCTTTCTAATTAGAGTAGGAGAGAGCATGTTGTGAATTAGAAGGGAGTAAGGAGAAGGTTGAATCGGCTATAAGAAGGAGATGGGTTAGAGTAGGACGTCCATAGCAAGAAGGTAAGGGAGGATTTGGGTTTTTCCAAGAGAAAGAGAAGAGAGAAAAGAAAGAGAGAGGTTGTGGATTGGTCAACTGGAAGAGAAGAACATAGAGAGATAGAGTCTGAGGCTGGGTTCGAGATCTAGAAGAAGAAGAAGCTAAAAGGGAGAACACGCTAGGATCAAATGAGCATTAAGATAAGATACATTATCTGAATAAGTTCTCTTGGGATTAATGAAGTCATTAATATAGGTTTGCATAATAAAAATTTGGAAGAACGCTTGATATTTCCAGATTTCATGATTTTGATGAATGATTGATTATAGTGTTGATTTAATGATTAGATCTTTGTTACATTAGTTTTGGATGTTCTATTATTGTTTGATGATATAATTCAGAAGCCTATATGATGTTTTGGATATATTCGATAGCATAAGTTTGGATTTTGAGACCCAAAGAAAAACCCAGTAAAACCCATAATCGTGCAGATCTGCAGATGTCGGTCCACCGACGCCTCTGCCAATAGAGACTAGTTTATAGACCAAAATTGCTATTTGGCAGGCTTCGGTCCACCGATGCCTCTGCCGACGACCATATGGATTCACAATGAGGATCGGTCCACCGACAGAGACTTAGATTTAGTTCACTTTAGGTGTTCAGCAGGCTTCGGTCCACCAATACCTCTATCGAAGACCCGATATATGTACTGACCAGATTTCCAAAATTGTTTGACTTGAATAACTGATAAATTGACTTGTGGAATGAATGTGGACTATAAATAATATGTGTTGCATGAGATGATTATTGTTGATTGTGCATATATGCCATGGAAAGGAATCCTGTGATGGCTTCCTAAGGATTGTTCGGGTGAATGGGAGCCCGGATAGCTTCCGAAGGATGTTATCACTAGATATCTGACTGATTGTGGAAAGGATACTTATGATGTAGTTCCAAGGATTGTTTGGGTGAATGGGAGCTCGGGTAGGTTCCAAAGAACCTTATCACAGGTAATCCTACTAGTTGTTTGATGATATGTCCGGTCAACCGGGCAATTGTAACTTGTTGTTAAGGGACTCGTCTTTACACAAAACCTCCTTGGGTGTATATTCCCTAAAAGGTAATTCGTTGTTAAGGGTAACCGTCCCTGGGTGTATATTCCCCAAAACGTTATGGGTGATCAATCCTTGGGTGTGAATTCCCTAAAATCATAATGGGTGGCCAATCATTGGGTATAAATTCTCATAAATGGTTAGGGGTCGAGACCATCCTTGGGTATGGATTCCCATAAAGGTTTTGGAAATAGTTACGAGAATTGAGCCCGGGTGGGTTGAAAGTCCTACGGAACCGTGCCGCGCAACATGGGATTAAGAGAGTCAGTATTCAGCTGTATTAAGGTGAATACCTTGCAATTGATATTGCTTGATAAGAGAGTCTCGTCCAACTATATTAAAATGGATGTCAAGAAAACTTGGGTAGACCGGCTGATCACCGGAAAAAGCTTGTGTTGTCTTGTGAATGTTATGGAGCATTAGTGGAGATGATTGTTGGGGAGCATTGGTGGAGTTGATTGTGGAGGAATGGTTCTACATGTTGGTTGCATTCATTAACATTCATATTGCATTCATATTCATCGTGTTTTGTTTAATCGCCATTCATTACTTACCGTACATATGCACGCATTTGATTGTGATATTGTGGAATTGATGGTATGGATCTGTTTTGTTGGCTTTGGATGGATATTTCTTTGTGGGTGTAGTGGATGTTATGAATGTTGATTTGTTTAACCAGTTGGCATTAGACTTGCTAATATTGTTAGTTGTTGATATTATCGACTTGCTGCTATGAGGGAGTATGTGTTTGTGAACTGGTTGATATTGTGAAGAGTACAACATGTTGGTATTGTAGAGATATAAGGACTGTTGTTTGTTATATTTGATTATATGATTATGTTGATGCCATGCTGATAAATTAATATGATGTAGTAGCTATGATAGAATATGATGACATTGTTAGGAGTTGACATGATAGTGTGATAGTATGCAATCGCATGATAAATACCATGATATTGTATGTTGTTTGGATTAATGTGTTCTATGAGGATGGTAATCGGAACTGTATCTTATATGGGCATTCTGAGCTCACTGCAACATTTCATGTTGTAGGTTAAGGCAGGTCAAGTTGATTAGCGTGGACTGGATGCTGCTTGTCTTATTTTCTGTAATTAATATTTTAGATTGATGTAATAGTGTTGTTTATGAGTTATGGATTTATGAGTTGTAGGCTCTTCTGAAGCCAAATTTGATTTACATATGTTGTCTTCCGTACTCTGATTTGATTTAATGAAATCAAATATTAGACTTTTATTACTAGTTGTTATTGCTAACCACGTTCCATGGTTGGGAACCCAAAGGTCTCACCTCGTGATCCGTGTCACCCACCTAGGGATTCAGTTATCGGGATCCAGGGCGTTACAAGGTAGTAGTGGTCTAAATGCAATTCATGTTAAAAAGAATTGTACAACAGAAAAAATGCATAATGTTTAAACATAATGGTATTTTGGGCTTAAGGCACTTTGCTACAGTGTAAAGTGCCTTAAGCTCAATTATTTATAGGGAAATTGCCTTTTACCCAACAAAAACTTTTCAAAAGGCTTTTTTGGCATTTCTTTAAAATATATATCCTTTTGCCTAATTTTTTTTAATTTTATATTAGGTTTAATTTTTTTAAAAAAAACCAAGAAAAAAGGAGAAAATGGTAGTTTTGGAACGAGTGGTGGAGTGGTCGAGCTACAGTGTAGTACCACTCATTTTTAAATGCTTTGAAAAATTATGAACAATTTTAGGATATTTACAAAAACATGACTGAATTTATGGTACTTACAAAAAGAACCCCCATAAGTTAAAAACCCAGGTATCATCTACTTTGTTCTTAAGATCAATAAGCAATAAGTGTATTTTTGTCCATAAAACATATTGCTAAAAGCAAAAATCAAATATTTGACCGTTATTAATAGAATGGGTTTGTTGTAACATACTTTCTAATTATAGAGGAGATTTTAGTGATGGCAAAAGTTTTTAGAAGCAATTATTGTTGTGCTGGACACCCCACATGTGCTAGACACCAAATACTAATGCTACTGAATATAATAAACAAACAACTATTGCAAAAAAGGGATTACAAATGGGCCAATTTCAAATACTTGAAATACTCTTATACAAATACAGATTGTATACCGAATTGGATTATTTAACTTACAAGAGGTGGGTTTTTTATATAGGCCCAAGCCCAAAGAACCCACCCACATCCCACCGATGTGGGATGTTTCCAACAAATCTCCACCTTGGCTAAAATTCAACAAATTTCTCAGCCACAAACATCCAATAATGAACCATACATCATCGGTGCCTCAAATGCGCCCTTAGGCGCCAAGAGCTCAAAAGATGTTGATCAAGTCCAAACAGTGTTGGAACTTGATCCCTGTAACCACCTTTGTCAGCATATCTGCAAGATTATCTACAGTCCCGATCTTCTAGAATAGAATGTCCCCTTCATCTACAATTTCCTGAATGAAGTGAAAACGGACATCAATATGCTTGGTGCGAGCATGATGAACCTGGTTCTTTGCCAAACAAATGGCACTATGACTATCGCAGAAAACCTCCACGTTCTCTTAAACAATCCCCAAGTCTTCAATCAAACCATGAAGCCAAATGACTTCTTTGAAAGCTTCTGTTTAAGCCATATACTCTGCCTCTGTAGTAGACAAAGCCACTGTCGACTGTAACGTTGATCTCCAACTTACTGGTCCTCTTGCCATAGTGAACACATAGCCAGTATTCGATCGACGTTTATCCAGATCACCAGCGTAATCGAAATCCACATAGCCAACCAAAAGTTGTTCGAGTCTGTCATCTCTCTCAAACTTCAAACCAACATCTACAGTGCCATAAATATACCTCAAGATCCATTTCACTGCTTGCCAATGAACTTTTCCACGATCATGCATATACCTGCTAACCATACTAACAGCATGAGAAATATCAAGTCACGTACAAACCATAGCATACATTAGGGCGCCAATTGCATTTGCATACAGGATCTGAGCCATATGTTTGCGTTTTTCGTCAGTGTGCGGAGATTCTAAAGCACTAAGCTTAAAATGAGGGGCCAAAGGAGTGCTTACAGACTTGGTCTTTCCATCCACTCCAAAACGTTAGAGTACCTTCTTCAGATACTGTGTTTGCGTCAAACAAACGATGCCCTTCTTTCGATCCCTGGAAATCTCCATTCCAA
>JAUPMG010189378.1:0-23841 GCA_031762675.1 Pachysandra terminalis
ATATATATATATATATATATTGATTGGGGAAAATTTCACAATTAATTCTAAACGATAATATAATATTTCTTCTAATGTCTCACTTGCTCTCAATTCATCTCCTACACACTCTCTCACTAATTAATTATATACTTAAAATCAAAGAATAAGCAAACCTTCAATATGCTTATGGATACACTTACATGTTTACAAATAAAACCTTACTTCCTTAATTATATACTTATTGCCTAATTAAACATATTTAGTACAAATCTAGATTCAGGTCACTACAATTACAGCTTCCAAGGTGACATTTCCATGGCTTGACAGCCCTGGGAACGGGCTTTGTTGTGGTTTTTATGACCTTAAGGTAATGGTTTTGAAGTTGGTGGTTCAATTCTTGCTTACCGATGTTTTTAGCAACGTTGTAAATGTCATTGTAGCAAGATGTGTTGCCGGACCTTTCGAGGGACATTGTTAACGTGGTGCGAAGAAAGAAAAATGAAAAAAAATGTGAAGATATATTTGTTTAATGAAACTTTGTAGGGATCTAACTTAAAACTAAAATATGAAAAAAATAATGTATATATAGTGGTTTACATAGATTTGGAGAGGTACAATTGCAACCCAGCATAGAAAAAAATGGGAAAATCATCCATAATGATGGCTTAAATCAGTCATAAACATATCTAAACACAATAAATATAATATTTAGGCTATTATTACATAGAATGGTGCCATCATACCATGGATTGGACGCAATATTGTCACTATATAGGGATGATGCATTATGGTTAGTATACGGTTGGTGAGGGGTGACAAGGATGACATTGAGCCAAGGCACTTCACTTTATGGATGTTGTGCACTGATGTTTCCTCATTATATTTACTCATCTTATCTGATTGTATTATGCCATTTGGGAAATTTTATTGTAACTAGTATATTTAGATTTGTTTATCTTATTTAAACTATCATTGTGGATGATTTCTCAAGTTTTTCCTATGCTAATATGAACCGTACGTCTCGAATATATGTCACTCGCTATATTTGCATTTTTTTAATCATATTTTGGTTATTTAAATGTATTTAGCTCTAAATTAGACCTCTTATAAAGTTTCATTACCCTATGTTTACCAGCTTTTTCTTCATCTTTTTCCACTGTCACTCTTGTTGCTGACATGGTGGACAAAATCGCTAAAGTGACTTCTACGTATCTTCGTATCACCGGCACCAAAAATAGTGACATGTCAAGACATTTAAAACACTGAAATTGGTTTCTTGACTCTGATGTGACATTCAAAAACTGCATTAAGATGGATTATCCAACCATCAGCAAAAGGAAGCTATTTTGCTCCCAGATTTCTCTTTTAAATTCAGTTCTGAGGTGACTAGGATTCAATAGTGTAGGTCTATTGCCTGATACTGATAAATCGAGGAGCCCCTTCTCACTGCCCAGAGACATGTCAGACCCACCTTTTTTTTTTTCACTCTGGAGAAATTATTCTCTGAAGAAAAGAACCTTGTGCAATGTAGTAGATGGTCTAGATATCTCTTTTGCTGTTGGCAAAGGCAACAAAGAGAATTCTCTTTCTCTCTCTCTCTAAAGAGCCATCTCTTGGTCAAAATCTGCCAACAGGAAAAGGGGTAGTAGGGAAGTGAAGAAGTTAGAATGCTTCATCAATTACAATTATATTTATGTGACCATTAAGTAGTTAGGGAATGCTCAATGAACCAACAAAGATCATGATTTGGAATGGGAGAGGATTGAGTAGGCAAATAAGAAAAGGGTCTGTCAAAGAGAAGATTCTGATGGCTAAACCAGATATTGCACTTTTACTGGAGACAAAATTGGAGGTTTGTGATTTGAGGAATACTAAAATTTTCTGGTGTTCTAGGAACAAGAAATGGTTGGCCTTACCAGTCCTTGGCGAGAATTGATTGATGGTATTAATTGGGCTTATTCTCCTTGGCATATAGGAGGTGACTTCAATGTTATTAATTTTTCTCATGAAAAGACAGGTAATAGGATCAGGTGAAGTATCAGTTTGCTTCTAACTCCCTCACTTTGAGAGACGATTGCTTATTTGGACACCACCATCTGCAAGAGTCATTAAGCAAAACTTGGACGGCTCGTCATTGAGCAAATCCAGGGCCTTCCAGAGAGGAGGCATCTTCAGAGACTCATATTTTGCATGCTTTCTCGGTTCCCACTGGGATGGATAACGTGGTCTGAGCTAAGATCCTAGCCTGCCCTACTCATGGGGTTGAGAGAATATAGGCTTCCGGATTTCAGGGAATTGGAGAGTGACGCTTGTTCATTCATCTCATGGTTATCTGACCCTCTCACTCTTGTGCTTGGTGGCATAGACACCTTATTAGATTGGCTTATCCCTTGGCAAATAGGATGAACACATTCTCCCGTGTGACTAGGATGACCAATGAGTTGGCAAATAGGGTAGCCAAGAAAGAGTTGGTAGAGATCCATTATCAGTGGGCATTCCTTCAGCTGAGATGTTGAATGAAATGGTAAACTGAGGTTTGGTGATGGAGGCCATGCAGATTCTCTTTTATTGTAATTTTCTGCTTTATTTTCTGGGTAGCTTATTCCTCATGGAATTAGCTACCTTTTGATGTACATTCTTCTCCTCATTGCCTTTGTTACTCATTAGGAAAGCATTAGTGGTTTGAAACTTTGGTCAACGCCAGAAGCCTTTGAGATATTGTTCTTAGAAATGCTAGGTTCACTTGGTATAACATGCTAAACAATCCAAATTGTAGAAAATTAGATGGATTTCTTATTTGCCTTGCTTTGGAAATTCGAAAACTTGATTCAAGAGGCTCTCCCTAGTGCCTAAGCTCATCTCTAATCATTATCATATAGTCTTCACATCAAATTTCATCAGATAGGGCCCTCGACCATTCCGTTTAGAAAGCATGTAGGTTCTCCATCATTCCTTTTAAGGTAGAAGTGAAAAAGTGGAGTGATGCAACCTTTGACAGGGTGGTTGATTTCATATTGATAAAAAAGCTATGGTACATTAAATCGAAGGTTAAAAGATGGAACAAGATGGAACAAGGAGACATTTGGTGAAGTAGTGCAAACTTTCTAGGAAAGAAAATGTGGACAATTTAAGGGGAATAGATATTCTGGAGGAGTGGAAAGAAGGTTCAATTGCATAAGATAGGGTGAGAGAACTTTTTCAAAAGGTGACATTGCCAAGATCCTCAGCAAAGAAATTAGATGTAGCCATAAGTCTAGGGTGAAATGGCTTAAAGGAGGTGCCAATAACACAGGCTACTTTCGTAGAGTTGCAAACAACAGGCATAGAAAAGAATCCGATTTAAAAACTCATGGTGAATAATCAGGTGTTTGTTTGTCTTTTACCATTGAGGAAGAACTTACCTCCTTTTAAAAGCTTTATTCCTTGGAGAGATTTACAAACATCTGCTTTGTTGGTATTGACTGGAGTCTGATATTTGAGATGAAAAATAGTTGGGTTAAATAAGATTTGAACTAATGGAGATAAGGAGAGCTGTTTCTGAAATGCATAGAGACAAAACCCTTGGCTTGGATGTTTACGGTTGCCTTTTTCCAAGTTTTTTTTAGTTGGTAAAGTAGTGTGTATTGTATCAAATATATGCATGGAAAAAGGCCGAGGCTGAAACAACAGCAAAAGCCTGAACCGTCACTACACAGGAAGCGTACACAAGTTTGACTGTCCGCATACAAAGAGAAAATTATAGTCTCTTTTTACCATCTACATAGCCCCAAAAGTTTCCCACTCATGCATGGATACAGGGAAAGATATGTTACTAAACTCAGGTAGAACTAAAGACCAAAGAAATGGTAATGATAAAGTCTGAGAAATAATCATAGTTAGGCCTATTTCCTTCCCTTCAAAGATCCTTCAGTTGTACTCCTTCCAAATGGTCCAGCAGATTGCTGATGGACACATATTCCAAAGGATACCTTTCCTGTTGCATCCTTTTCTCCATGACCAGCCACATAACATCTCTTTCCTACCTTCTTCCAAGATTGTTGGAAGAGTATTCAAGATGATACTAGTGAAATGTTTGATTAATTTTTTGAGGGGCATACTAACAAGAGTACGAACTCTACTTTCATCACCTTGTTTGCAAATGAGAGTGGTACACTTACCGGTGGAGACTTTAAGCCCATTAATCTTATTGGAAGCTTGTACAAATTTTTGCCAATGTTTTTTAATAAAGGCTTAGAATATCCTCCTTTATTATATCTCATTATTCTAAGGCACATCTTGGTGATAAAGTTTGATTGTGAAAAGGCTTATGTTCACATAGAATGTAATATCCTTAATTACACCCTTCTTGGTAAAGTCTTTGGTTAGAGGCGGAGAAATTGCTCAGAGCTTGTTTATTTGTTGGCTAACTATTACATTTTTCTTAATGGATCAGCCAAGAGATTCTTGAAGGCCTCCTAAAGTATTCATTAAGGCAATTCTTTATCCTCCTTTCTCTTTACCATTTTGGTGGATGTATTTAGTCGCTTTTTGCTCAAAACCAAGGAAGTGGAGCTTATTGAAGTCTTTAGTATACAAAAGAATAATGTTCACATCACTCGGCTTAAATTCATTGATGATGCTATCATCTTTCTCAAACTAGAGAGGAATACGTAATTGATCTCATAAAAAAAAAAAAAAATTCTCATGTTTTCAATTTATATTAGGGCTTAACATTTATTTTAAGATTACAATAGATATTCCAATAAATTCAGCCAAAACAAAAACGGAAAATATACAAAAAATCTTAAAGGATCAAATCATTCACAGTTCGTGATATTAGGGAGAGGGTTCCAAACCTTACCAACAGTCCCAGTCTTGCTGCAGAATCTCCACGTCGAGCGAGAAACTGATTGAGGTGACTTAATCTGTTAATATAAAACACTTCAATTTCCACAAGGAAGCTATGTATTGTGGAATATGGATGATAAAGACCACAATTCACAAAAAAGAAAAAAAAAAAAAAAAAGGGAAGTTTGATATTGATTCAATTAAAAGGTCTACCCCACCCTCCATTTTCTCAACTCAAAAAATGAATCAACCCACTTAGCTAACAACTGCACAAGAACACCGAAAATAGAACAAGTAGGCTGGGGAAGAAGTGTCCTACGTGGATGTAGGAACCAGCATGTCACCTTTGACCATAAAAGATTAGCTCAAACATAATGCATTTTGGCCATAGAATGCTTTTGAAACAATTCCCGAACTATTTGATCCCTTATTGCAAAAATCAAATTATTTATGCTAAAGTATGTAGCAGAGAAGGAAAACCTAAGATCCATAAATTCTCTTTCATTTAATACAAAAAAAGAATGGTGTATAGTGTAATTTAAATGAGATACATGTTTATTCAGTTGTATATTTAGGTCTTCTATTTTTTTATCTGTAAAAGTCTATTGTATTAAATATTAATCTACAGAAATCTACACTATTGCATCTTACAAGTGTAGAGAATAAACAAACAAAAACTGTCTTCTCCCAAGTACACAAACAGTGTACCCAAGAACAATGATTAGACTAACCGACTACAAACAGTATTTACTCCCTTGTATTAAACTTATCCAAAATTCGATTCCCTAAAAAAAACCTGAGAAAGAGACTCCCCTAACTTCTTGTAAACAAGTTGGCCATTGAAACACCAAGTTTGATGCTTTTCAAAATATTGCTTCAAGGTTCAGTCCACTCCATCAAAGATATGGCGATTTCTTTCCCTCTGTAATGTCCAACAAATAGATGAGGGATAAAGGTTCCATGGAAGAGCTCTCCTGTCTGTTCACACTTCCAAAACTCCTTTGGCATAGACCCGCAAATACTGAAATTCCTCAAAAAGAAGTCCCAAACCTGCAAAAGGTGTGCCAATTCCCCATCTTTCTTGCACATATAAAGATTAAAATAAAAGACTAATCTTAAAATAAAACATTTCAGAAAATGGTTCGAACCAGATTCATGGGCCACAAGTAGTAATCTAATTCTACGATTCGATTGAATAGTGTGGTTCAAGATTCTGTGATTCACAATTCTTAGTCTTTTGCAATTTAAGGATGGGATGCCAGTCAATTTAGGTGGGATTCAATTTGAATCTTATGATTTTGAAAGTACTGGCTACGTTTGAATCTTATGATTTTGACGGCACGAGGTTCATGATTGAATCCTTATCTTTGAAATATTTAGGCCTCTCCCTAGGAGAAAATCCTAGAGCCTCAAAAGTTTCCAGATCGGATGATAGAAAAGCTTAATAAGAGATTGGCCACATTGGACAGCGGGAAAAGAATTACTTATCTCTAGGTGGCAGAATCACCCTCGTCAGATCAACTCTCCAATCCATTCCCATTTATGGACAATTACTAGAATTCCGGTTGGTGTGACAAGAGCAATTGTAACAAATCTGCAGACCAAAAGCTGAATGTGTATTGAACCTAAGCAGTATTGTTAATAAAAAGAGATGTCCCATTCTAATCCTGCTTTTTATAAAGAGATGTCCGATTAGTCCATACCTTCTTACAAGCATGTCAATTACAAAATCGATCTTATAAGAGGTAGTTGCCAAGCAGATCTGCAATTCAGACATTGTTGCTTTCACTTGTTTATTTAACAGTTGCTTTTGTGAGCTCTCCTTATGACAAAGGATGGAAGAGAAGTGAGGAAAGGTTGAAGGAAGAAGAAAACCAACTAGATCTACATGGCCATTGACCATTTTGTTGGTGCTTTTATCATATCTATATTTTATCTTTGTTTTTTTTTCCTTCCCTATCAATCTGAACTTGCTGCAACAGTAGTGCGTACATGTGCATCACCACGTACCTTACACTAGCTTTAGTAACAGAAAGTTATATTAATTAGTAAAAGGGTGATTTAGTAAATTAGAATTCTAATGCCTACAAAGACGTATAATCAAATTAGAAATTAGAATTGACTGATTAGGTCCCGCATATAAAATGAAATGTATAAAATAACCTTCTAAAATAGAAAAAAGTTAATTATAACTATGCAGTAAATATATAATTAAGAGGGGTTTCAGTTATTTAAACGATATTGTGGAGTGTCAATATTTTTTGAATAAAACCATTAAAAAAAACAACAAACCTCATTTTGACATCATATTATAAAGAAAATTATTTTCCTAGTTTAACAATATAGTAAGATTTAAAAAAAAAAAAAAAACAATAGCATCTAGGTATGGGCATGGTTCAAAATATCTTGATATATTCTGATATATCCCTTTTCCCCAAGGGTTGATGTAAATAAAAAGGGAATGTCTGGTTTTACAAAATAATCCTCTCGATATATGGCTTTGTGTCATGCTATATCGCAATATGTGTGGTATATCGCGATATATCCCCCTGCCATATTTTTTTGTTTAATGTAAGAGATATATTGACCAAAATAAGAGAGATTTCCATCATTTCGATTGAGAAGAAATGCTTAGCTCTTTCAATTTTTTAATTTTTTTTTGGTTTAAATCACTTCCTAACCCAATTTAAGAAGTCACTTGGCAATCTTTCCAAGTTTTTCTAAGGATTTATAGGTCAATGTTCTTGGTGTTAAGTTATAAGACCAAGTGAAGTTAATTTTAGGGTTCATACTAGTTTCTTATTTATTTAGCATGAAACGAAGATGAAATACTTATGTGATGGAATGACATGCATCTTGTTGAGGACTTGGTTTCTAAAAAATTTGGGAAAACTAAATTTTTTAGGTCTTCAACTTAGATACGTATCTTTAAGTAGGATTAATTATATAAGTTGGATGAAAGGCCAAATTATGCATTTGTTGTATTATATATGTACATATTAAGAAAAACAAAAGTTAGGGATTTTAATTTGATTAAATGTAATATATTTATGTCATAAAATGGCGATCCATTTCGTCTACCTATTCCAAAATGAGACTGGTATATTGTTAATTAAATAATTTTCAAAAATATATTAAATAAGAAATGCAAATTATAGCTATGGAATAAAAATTTAGTGAAAATATTAGCTCATAATGTGTACTTGAAAAAAATATTTAATTTTTTTATAATAATAAAAAAAGGAAATACATCTAAAAAATGTTGTTTTCATTCTATACTTAATTGATCATTGCTTGTTTTACCATATTTATCATTATCCTGAATTTGAGATGGAAGGTGGGAGTCTGCCTAACATTAGTTAGCAAAATGATCAATTAAATCCTAGGAGTAAGAGAGGCACAATATACACATTTTGTTGGACTGTATTCAGGGATGTGGGATAGCTCGACTGAAGCAGCATTTGGTTGGGGATGTAGGATCATCTCCAATCTAAAACCGGAAGTATGAGTCCCATGGTTAGATTCTTTTTTTTTAATGTATTTATGACTCGTAATGTATATTGTATTAGCTTTTAATCAAAAAATAAAAACTTCTACATTTATTATATGAAGTTTTAAAGGATAACACATGTACGACAACATGTGCCTGTCTATGCATGCCTTGTCCAATATTCTTTATTTTTCTTTGTATTGTTACGAGTTATCTGGGAGTCAAGTTTTTTGAATTAGCACCCCACAAAGTTATATAAAAAATTCTCTCTTTCCAAAATTTTCATTATTTTTTAACCATTTTGGAATATCAATATTTCCCTCGCTGTATCCCCTGCGATATCGACAGTTAAAACCTTGGGCCTGGGGTCCATGGAAAAATTCAGTATTGGATGACTTTTACCAATTGATTGGCCTATTTTGTTTCAGAACTTTCACCCAAGTTTTCCAACTGTTTTCACTGTCCAAGACAAAATTATAAAATTAAATAGAAAAAGAATAATTTGTTTAAGACGATATTTTATAGACTTGACTCTTCATTGGGACTCATGACATGATGGTTTTGATCCTTTCTGAAAGTCAGATGCACTCAATTCTCTGGCCCTAGACCCTCATTGAGTTTTTATGCCCCAGACCCTAGGTTTTGCTAAAAACAAAATGCCTCGAAGTCCTGTATCCTAGATTTTACTTATGATTATTCTTTCCCTCTCATAGAATCCTGTATTATTTGCCATATGTGGCCCCTCTTTCAGTAAAGTCGTGTATATCTTGCTGTTTCCTGACTTGTTTAAGTGTATCTATATATATATTGAATATGTTGTTCTTTGCTCAGTTGCTTTAGTCTCAAACATACTTGTTCCCCCAATTTCTTTTGATTTATCTTGTAGTTTTCTCATTAATTGGTTCTTCTGTTATTTATAAGAGATTTAGCAAAATTTTATGCTGGTTGCCAACCCAATGAATCCTCGTCCTTTTCCTGGGCTTGGAACCGGCAATGCACAACAGATATAGCAATAGAAAACAACACGGGTTCATCTGTTATTTGCCATACATATATATCACCTGTTTCCATACAACTTTGTGAATATGCATCCCTTTTTATCAGTTGTTTAAGGTTCAAATAATTTGTCTATGCTAAATATGTTGCTCTTTGGTTGCCTGTCTAAGCTTCAACACTACTTTTTTTTAATCTTTTCCAATCCTTAATGTACATCAGAAACCTCAATAGCTTTGTAGAATGGTTGTAGATTAACAAATTTATTTTCTTGCAGAGCCCTTGTGAGCATGCGTTCTGTTTGGAGTGTGCTAGGAGTGACTCTAGCTGCTATCTGTAAGAGCATATTTGATCAGCATATGTTCACTCATTTATTTTAATCTCGATGTTGTTTCATGTCTTATTGATGTTCACAATTAAAGGCTTTTACTTGAAAGTAAAAGATTTCCTTGTAGGCTTATAGGTATCGGTATATGCAAGTGTTCTTTCATTGCTAGTTGTTGTATGCAATTTTTTCACTTTACATTAGTATTCTCCCATTAGATATGCTCTCTTGTTCAGATCTGGAGGTATGCTCTACATTTATTATTAGTTTTATACATCTCAGAATGATACTCATACCATAGATACCGTCTTAGTATCTAACACAAATATTCTCAATCATTGTGGCTCTTCAGTTGCAATCTTCAGTTGCAATGCTATAGTGCACCAAGGTTCGCAATGTTGATGTTGCAAGACATGTCACAGGGCCATGCCTTGCGACATGTCTAGACATTTGGGGGAAAAATGGGAAATGTGAGGGAAATTGAGGAAAATCTTAGATTTTTGATGGAATTTTGATCCCAATTCCTAGATGAGCATAATTGAGACCTAAATATACCTAAACATATCAAAATATGCAAAATGGTCTTGATTAAGTGAGTGGCATGCTGATACTGTAAAAGTCAATGTAATGTAATGACTAATGATAATTTTTAAGTGATAACATAACAAACACATTAAACATAAGATAAAACTAGCCAACAAAACTCCAAGTTTTTAAGCATTACATTAACCAAAATCAACATACAAAAAAAACATAAATATCAATTTATCGAAGTCTATAATCCTTCATATCCATAACGAGTGACGTAGATCGACAGACCATCAACACCCATTAATAGACCGGGTGTCGTAGATCAACATATGAAAAAAAAAAAAAAACAAGTTTTCATCCATATATAAGCCTTAAAATAAAAAAATAGTTTTACCTCGATTCACGCGCTTTCAAACTTGAATCTTCGCATCCACAGAAGAAGATCGATGCATAAAAAACTATTTGCAAAAAACCAAGCATAGTAGCGTACAACCGTAGATCTGAGAAATAGGGACACCTGAAGGAGAGAATAACTTCTTTTGGGGAGATGTCTCACATTTTGTGAGATCTCAAAATAAGCCTTTTAAAGATGAGACAAGCCCAACACGTGCGACACTCAAATTTTTTTTCTCTCATGTCACGTGACATGAGGGAAAATGGAAAATCTAACGATTTCCTTTGAATTTCGTGTCGGGACTTCAAAAAACATCGACATGTCGACGACATTGTAAACATTGTAGTGCACTGCAGCTACATGTTTCACCACTGCCATACATATATGCATATTTATATTCAATATTTGCATGCATGTGTATGGCAGAGGTTTGAGATTTGCAGACATAACATTATTCTAGCTAGAATAAAGATGTTTTCCTTAAATTCTGTGCAGGGATTTTTTTGGAAGATTTAAATTTCTCTTGCTTTTGTATTTTTTATTCTCTTGGGAGTTTCTAGTTGTAAAATTAGAGTATATTAAAATAAAAATATTAGCTAAAAAAATAAAAAAAAAATATGAAATAAGTATAATTAGCACCTGCTAAAAGGATAACTGGATTTGCTATAGTTTAAAGCTGCTTCCTTTTAATTTATAAGATATTATTTCTCCTTTCAACTTCTACATACTGTCGCTGTAAAAGCTGAAACACATGTTTTTTTGATAGCTAACGAGATCATGATATAAATGGAAACCAGAGTACAAATAAGGATAACACATGCTACCTGAGATGGGTAGCACGAGGAAAGAAAAAGGAAGGATAAAGTAAAGACTAAACTACACCTCCAAAAGCACAATTTATCCCCCAAAGGTTCCTCTAGCGGACCAGCCGGAGTACCCGAAAACAACCCATCTCTTTCGACTCCCTCCCAGGCTAAAAAATCGGCCAGCTCGTTCGCCCTCTGAGTATGAGAGAAAGAAATACTCAGTCCATCACATAACGAGCGGGCAAGCCGGATCAAGTGCGCATACCTCCAAGGGGTCCTCCTAGAACTCGACATCCTTGAGATCACTGATTTGGAATCCCTCTTCTCCTCTAAAGGTCCAAATCCGTGAGCCTTCGCCTCTCTCAGACCGGTGATGAGGGCCTGAAGCTCGGTGCATATTGAATCCCCCTCATTGATCGAACCAGAGAAAACTCAGATGATGTGCCCAGCGTGATCACGGAAAAGGCCACCCACCCCAAAGGGGTCGGGGTTACCTATAGATAACCCATCAAAATTCACCTTAATACATCCATCGCTAGGGGGATTCCAAGTAGCCGGCGTTTGTGCTTTCCAAGAAGAGGACTGACAAGCTATGGACCAATCTCTCGTAATATTGAAAATGGAAATCCCTCTGAATTCAAGGAGCACTGACATCCAAGACGTGACTAAGAAATGATGGTATCAATGATGCTCTGAAGGGGAGAATACATGTCCTCAAAAATCCTCATGTTCCTCTCCAGCCATACTGTCCACATAACGGCCAAAAAAAGGGAATGAACCAGAACCTTTCCTCTTGACCCAAGCCCAACGAATCTCCACTGCTCAAAAGGCTTGATAACACCACCCGGCATCACCCACCCATCAGTAATCTGGGAAAGGAAAAATAGTCAGATGCAGCGTGCCATGGAACAATGGACGAACAAATGGTCCACCGTCTTGCTCTCTGACCTGCACATGACAGATATTAGGGGCTAACTCGCAGGATTTCCATTTATTTTGAATGATGTCACCAGTATTGATTTTTCCCAGGAGAGCAGTCCAAGCGAAGGCTTGTACCCTAGGAGGGGCATGAACCTGCCACACACGACCCACAACAGAAGGAGCCAAAGGACCATCGGCCTGCTGAAGCGAAAGAAACAAGGAACAGGAAGAAAATATTCCACTAGGCTCCAGAGACCAAATAGGGAAATTCGGAGACACAGGATCAATGAAAACTGACTTGAGCTGAACAAACAAACGACTCAACTCCCCCATCTCCACAGGCCTAGGATCTCTCTTCAAAACAAGATTCCACTCCAGCCCGGACTCCGACCAAGAAAGGACTTCAGAAACGAGAGAATCTTTATTTCGAACGAGGTTGAAGAGATGAGGAAAGCAAGAAATGTCTTGAAATTTTCAGTTATTTTTTATGTATCTTCTACACTTGTTTTGTTCTTTCACGGTTTAATGTACCGGGACCAACGGTACCAGTCGCATGACCAGCTGGTACCGAACCGATCCAAATCAAAACTAGTCTGGATTGTCCAATCTACAAATTGAAACAAAAACAATCACCGGACCAGTACCGGTCCGGTCCATAACCCCTTGATACAAATTATGTGTCGCGGTTTGGGACCAGACTAATGGATCAGCTGGCTGTAGAACCATGTGTCTTGTGGTTTCTACCAGAGAGCAAGTTGCGTAATCGAACAATTTTCTAAATTACATTAAAAAAACTTAGGCCCCATTTAGATAGTGGGATTATTCCAAAGCAAGGTTTTAAATGTCGCTCTCGCTAGATGTAACGCCACTACAGGGGAAATATCACTCGATATATCAAGGGAAATATGGATGTCACCCAAAAAGTTGGAGAAATGGGGGGAACCTTTGGAACAAATGGGAAATTTCCAATGAAACTTTATGAGATGCATATTTAGAAATTTTTATTCCTAAATAACTTAAAACATTACAAAAAATAATTCTATTAACCAAGTAATGCAATTATAGGTAAGGGAGTCATTGTCTACTTAATCAGTCACTAAAATACTCAAGGAACCATAGAAAGTTTTATATCTAGAAAATAATAACAATGGAAACATCCAACATCCAATAGAATGTTTTCAACTCAAATACATGTTAATATACGTTCAAAACATGTGGCTCAATATTGCATGGTGTTCCTTCTTTATGGACTCAAAACTTTTAAGTTTCGTCTCTAGAAACTATTTTGTACTAATAAATTCATGATTTTGCAACAAGCTTGATATAGGCCATTAGCTAATAATTGTCTAACTAGCTATCCAATACAAATATGTTCATTTGAAATTTCTTTAAATAAATGATTAGATAAGAGAATTGTAATTTTGCCGAATTAGAATTCTCTAAATTCAATACTCTGAATTGGGATTCGCTTGTTTGATTGCTACAAAGAATTGCAGTAAAAAACTTTGATTACACACTGCTCATTTCAATTCCAGATAAAACTCATGATTTTTCATCTCTTTTTGAGCATTAGCAACAATCGATAAAGGTGTAACATGATTCCACAGAATATAGCATGGGATAATTGAATGAAATAAAAGAAAAACCAAAAAATAAAAAATTGATCAACAGAAACGAAATGCACTGGAACAAGTGAGAAAGAAGCTCACGGTAAAATCAAATGAATATAAGATCAAAAAAAAGGTAAGAATTAGTTATACTAGAATCGATTTTCCCTCTTTTGAAGATTAAATACCCGTACCATGGTTCTCTGAAAATTCTGAAGTTCCGTTCTGTGGAGCTCACCTCAAACTCGAATCGTTTCACAGTCGCTCACTTTTATGTTCTGCTGGTAATCTATGAGCATAGAACAATCGTTGGCGAAGAAGCCTAGGTATGATGAGGAAAAGAGAGAGAGAGAGAACAACTTACCAGAAAAGTGCAGAAGCACGATTTGAAGGTGCATTGAATTGGAGAAAATCGTCGGACGGTGCAGCTGATATGAATGTTGTGAAGAAGGTAGAGGTTGTTCGAGTCAACTTCCCTAATTCTCAACTTACGATTTGCAAAAACAACTAAAGTCAAGAGCCTAGAGAAAAAATGGGGGAATGAGTGACAGGTGCTGCTGTGTTAGGTCGAGGTTGTTCGAGTCAACTTCCCTAATTCTCAACTTATGATTTCCAAAAACAACCAAAGTAAAGAACCTAGAGAAAAAATGGGGGATTGAGTAACAGGTACTGCTGTGTTAGCAGCAGCAGGTGAAGGAAAGATGAGGAGAGAGAGAGAGAGAGAGAGAGAGAGAGAGAGAGAGCACCGCTCGTGGGGAAGGCTTCAATTCTCTATTAAAGAATTGCAGACAACAAGGAAAGAGTAGATAATTACAAATCTTAATTTTTAGCTTAAACACAGTTCTCAGGGAATTGTTGAAGGCTTCAATTCTCTATTAAGGAATTGCAAAAAACAAGGAAAGAGTAGATAATTACAAATCTTAGTTTTTATCCTAAACACAGTTCTCAAGGAATTGTTGAAGAATTCTAAATCTAATTCTTTAGTATGCATCAAACTTAAAAATTTTAATTCTTTATTCCAATTCTCACCCCCAATTCTCAATCCAATTTTTTGTGTCAAACACAGCCTTAACGTACTTTAAATTGTTTTCCAGTTTTCAATTAGAAATAAAGATTTTAATAATTTGCTAGTATCTATTTGGTAAAATGGTTGAACCAATCGATAATTACTGTAATGAAATTATTACTTTATATATTAAACATTTGAAACCATTAAAGTTTGTTTTATTTAAATGATAACATCCGTAATTCATTTTTATAAAGTAATTAATATAAATAATTCTAAAATAAATTCATTTTTTTCGGCCTATGCGTTACAAGCTTCTGATCTATGCACATAATTGTTAGAATATATGAGGATCAAACATTACAAATTAGGTGAAAATCTAAGAAATTACATTTTCCCAAACTGTTCGGTGTTTCAATCTCTCTACAAATTCATAATGAAATGCATGCCAATCCATCACATATGTAAATTGACATGCGTTTTCTTACACTTTAATGCAAATTGAATCAAAGGAGACCAAAAAAAATGAAAAGAGTTGTAACATAGCTTCACTTAATTTTAGCAATGTTAACGAAGTATATGTTAAATTTCAATGTATCTATGTCAAGATGACCTTTGAATTGAAGAGTTAACAAATTTACAAAATAAGTGATTTAAATTTAAAATTTTAAGTGTTTAGAAAAAGATTTGCGGGATTTTAATGACGTACGCATGTTAGTAAGAGAAATATCACTATATATCACCAATATCGCGATATATCGCTTGATATCGTGATATATTTCCTGATAAATTATTAAATAAAAATTACACTTTGGAAGTTGGATTTGTATCTCTTTTAGGGAAAGGAGGGATATATCAATTTTTAAAACCATGTCTGAAAGGAAAAGCAAAATCACTTTCTTGCTTAATCCATGTCTTTGTATGGAGTGTGATTATGCATGAAAGCATGGGGTTTTGATTTTGCTCGAGGAGGGGGAAAAAGGCTTTTGTATAGGTGACTGTTAATCTGACCAAATCAGTCGGATTTTGCGGTAAAATAAAAGCAAAGCACCATTAGGTGTGACACGACTATATTCCTATGTTGTTTTAGATAGTTTATTGACTTTCTATATAAAAAAATAGGTGAAAGATTTTTTGCAATATTACAAGAGCATTCATTGGCTGTTGCGACAGGGCCATATTTGCCATGCGGAGGAATGATTTGGCAAATCCAGACCGTTCATTTGATAGGGAACCCTCTGGATTAGTCATATATATAATATTTTAAGTTTTTAACCTATATCAGCCCCAATAGTACATTTTTATTAGGTTTGCCACATGTAAAATGGTCATCCAATTTTATAATGTTTCTTAAGTTTTACACAGAAAACCATTAGTTTTAGATGAGATTTTTATGTGATATGGGAAGTACCTTTGGGACTGAAACTTGGTATGTGACCTGGGGTTGACCGAATGTACATGTAGAGAAGTGGGGTTCTTTAAATAAGCTTCCACATGTGAGATACCTATCATACGCGTGGATTATAGTATAGTATTTTTAATCAGCATATTTGTGTGAAATTGATTATACAATCCATTTGGATATATAATTCCCACAGATTAATCTGTAAAGAGTAAAGCCATATTAACAGAAAGAGGGAGGGAGGGACCACTCAATTGTACGTAGGGAGGGAGGGAGGGAAACCACTTAGTTCTAATTTTATAGATGTGTTCCACATTTTTTACCTACCTACGTTATTGTTACAATCCAAATATTAGACCCAAAATTGTCCAATTATATGATTAAAGGGATATTGTATAAACTGTTATATCTGCTAATTGGATCATCCAACCAGCTGGGTTCAGCGAATTTTAGTTTCGTATGCAATTGTTTTTCTGAAGCGATTTTATCTTTTGTAGTCCCATTGACTTCATACTGCAATGTCATACCATCTCTTTAGCCTCTTCAATTTATTTGAACAATGCTTTTATTCTGAATTTGGGAGTTTTTCCATGTACTATAATACTGAATTATGAGAATTTACTATTACTAGCACTTTCTATGTACAATTTAGAGTTAAACATGCACCGGATTAAAAAAAGAAAAAAAAAAAAGAAAAGTGGTCAACTGAATAAGCTAAGAAATTGGTTCTTATGTTTCATTCAACACAGTTGTGATGAGCGCATTCAGAAGATTCAGACGATTAAAATGATGGAGGGCATCTTCATATGTGCAGCCCCACACTGTCTCAAGTCCTTCCTAAAGAGGATGGAATTTGAATCTCATATTCATGAGAGCCATGCTGACCTTATTCAGCCCAATGCAGAGAAAAATGATGGCAATGAATCAGATGCTTTTAATGTGGTAAGACCCTCAAGCATGGATCCGTATGTCAGACAATCTACTCCTGCGGAATCCACTGACCGTGCTCCATCAAGGCCTCTCTTTTCACCAAGTTCTAATTCTCAGCACTATGATCGTGAAGACAAAGCTCGTCGTGAGCAACCAAGAGAACAACCACCTCCCAGACCAGTTACACAGCCAAAGCCACCACCATTTTATGGGCGGCCACAAAACATTCAATCAGAACTTCAACCTGACAACAATCCACCCCAAGGGTTTGACAGGCCAGGTCCCCACAACCGCTTCCATCAACAGAATTTTGACCCACAGAGTGGTGTACGACGTGATTCTGACCAGTTTCCAGACAAGCAGCAAGGAATTCTATCTGAGTCCCCATTCCCGGACTACCCACCTCTTCATCCTCATCAGCCACCTAATTTGGGCATGCCAGTTAATGGAAATCAAGGGATGACACTCGTGCCTCCATTTAGCTATGCTCCTTTTCCAGCTGAGGGTGCTCAACCATTTTACAATGCTCATTATGAGATGGCAAGACCAGATTTGGCATCAGAAGGTGGAGCAGAACAGGGTTCATTGTTGGGGTTTCCACCAGGTTCAGCAGGGACCGTGAATTACCCAGACGGCTATCCTAGGCCTTGGAATGTGGGATTTACAGGAATGCCTTTTGAACCTTTGCCAGGGGGTCCAGGAATGGCAGATGGTTTCTCTAACCCTCCAGTTGCATTCTTTCAAGGTGACTATGGACGGGTTGCGAGAGGTTTGCCACCAAACCCACCTCTTCCACTTTTGGCGAACAAGGGGCTGGAACCACTGCAGGGTGGTAGTGTTATGGATCATAGGGATGGCAAGGGTGTTTTGGTGCCTCAACCCATGCCACTTCCCCCACCACCTCCACCACCCCTACCTCACCTATCACAGTTGAAATGGACAAAGTTATCTGATTCTGACGATGTGAGTCGAGATGGACATGGTTATGGATGGCAAAATGAGAAGCGCGACCACTTTGGAAGTGGCCAGGATTAGTAGAGGCATTTTGTTACTGTAATAAAGCATTATAACTTGCTTCAATACATCAACTCATTTTCTTTTCCTATTTGTTGAGCTCCATGTTGCGTTAGTTGATTAGCACATTAAAGTATGTGCATTGTAGTCTTGAAAAGCTTTGCAGGGTTGGTTCTGTATGCTTGTTTCGCTAGAATCTTTACATTGGCATGGCGTATCTTATCATCTATCAAGCATCTTTTTTTGGCGTGAAGGTAGGTCCAGATAAGGAATGAGAAAGAGAAGTCCATGATCTTGCGCTGTTTGCTGGTAACGTGCTCAGATTTTTCTTCAAACCAGTCTTCACCAAGTATTTGTTCCTAAGGAAAAGCTTCAGCAAGTGTGCCCTCAGGGCAATTTGTAGTTTCGTATTATGTATTTGTGATTAGAGGTTCTGCACTGAATCCAAATTTACCCGGAGGTTTGCAGTGCTTGGGCTGATAGGTGATGGCCTCCCTTTTATAGGCTCAAACTCAAAGCAAGATTATTAATACTACATTATTTGTGTTCCCAGCTGCTGTGGCAACGCCTTTGATAAAGCGTCTGTTAGGCACAAGCATGAAATTGTTGTATATACTCCAATATATTTTCTTAAGACACATATAAGCGTGAAGCAAAGGTGATTGTAGCCAGTTCAAAGAATGTGACCCAGATCAACTCCAATTTATTATCCTTCTAATGACAAGGTAAGAAATACTTGCTAGAGGGCTTTTTCATCCGAGGCTTGCAGATCAAGCTTCTTGAACCAACGTCCTTTGGTTTTCCACAACCAACAATTGAATGAATACAACTCTAAGTAGACCATCAACACCTTAGAAAAACAAGTCAAAACATGGCAGGAGAATATATCCCATCTAATCATACTACTACTAGTACTAGACATGCAAAACCCCGCTTCACAGCTTAACCAAATTCTACTCGCACAAAAAGATTAAACACAAGGAAAAACAACTGCACTACAACCATCATTCAAGTGCCATAGGCAACATAATCATCAAATTCATTATGCATTTACGCACGCAAGCCCATATATGAGAGGAGCCAATGAATCAAGCAGAAAACACAAAATGAGATTCAATCAATGAATTATTGACCATGCATGAAACAACTGCAATGTTGTTCCAGATTGCACTCCTGTTGTTTCAGTCATTGATCTGAACCAACATAGGCCAAGTTCTTGACCTAACATCTCTTTCCCCCAGAAATCACTAGCTGTACAAAAACAGATAGCCATGACAGAACTGCAAAGCAAACATACCCAAGTTGTAAACTACAAAATAGCTGGGACAAACAGCATCAAGTCAGCACTAACATCCAGTTGAGCTACTGCATAGAACTCCCAAAAAACTACTAGCAGAGGTGGAGTGCACAAACCTAATAGTGTTCTCCAGTCTACCATTTGAAGGAAAAAATGTTAGCGTTGCCACTGAGCACCACATTTTTTGACAATCACCATTTTGTATATTGGAAAATATAAAAGCCACTAATGAAAGAAACTAAAATGAAACAAATAAATGCATTCTGTATTTGGTTTTTTTTTCTTAAACTCTCATGGCATGCAATGAATCCATGTATTTCAAGAACATAAATCCATGACCTAACTTACTGGTTAGGGATTGGACATCTCCAGGAAACCTGAAATTTTGACAATCTCAAGATGGACCTCAATATGCAAATGATAATACAAGCTCTCAGGACAAAGTATTCCCTTCTAGATTACATCAATAAAATGTCAGCAGCAAAATAACGTGCGCAGCCACCAAACCAAATGTTTGGCAATGCTTGTGGCCACAATGAACCAACCGGAACCCATCAGTAGTATGGCCTGTATCGCATAGGACGCCTGAACCTTGGAACCTTGCTGCAACCAGTGAGGGTAAGGGAGATAAGTACCTTAAGCATATACTTGCAACAACTTGAAAAAATAAAGTCAGCAACCAAACTAAACTACGGCAAAGTTAAGAAGTCCAATCTTTAGTTTCCAAATGTAGAATAAGCAATTGGCATTAGTGAGACCATAATCAAGGAAATTGTTCCCTACTAGTATAAATGTTAATGCAAATCTTAGGAAGAGAAGTCAACCAGAGTACCAGCAGTGTTTACAATGTCGGCGACATGTCGCCCGTGTCGGGCAACACATCGCCAATTCCGAGGTGGGCGACATGAAAGCAAGGTGCAAATCGTTTTACCCTGATTTCGGTGACCTGTCAACGACATGGGGGAAAAAATTTCAAATTTTTTTCGATATTTCCCCCATGTCTCTCGACATGGGCAACATGGGGGAAATTTTTAATTTTTTTTTTTTAAATTAAAAAAAAATGCTATAGACATTTGTTTTTGCATTTTTTTTTATGTATTATGATGTATTTAGACACTACTTAGAGTTGTTTAAAATTGGGGGGAAAACCCATCAAAAATCCCACATTTCCCTAGATTTTCCCATCATTTCCCCCATATTTCCCTTTTCCCCCTCGTAGATGTGGCACCATAAGTGATTAAGTTCGTAGAATTAAGGCACCATAAGTGAAAGGAGCATTAGCCAAAATGAAAATAGGAAAGGCTCTAGGACCTGATGGTATTCCAATTGACGTGTGGAAGTGCATGCGAGAGATCGATATACTATGGCTGACCAAATAATTTGATGGAATTTTAAGGACTAGGAAAATGTCAGATGCTTAGAGGAAGTGCACGATAGTACCTATTTATAAGAATAAAGGAAACATTTAAAATTGTACCAATTATCGTGGAATTAAGCTTATGAATCATACAATGAAATTATGGGAAAGGGTGATGGAGCAATGGTTAAGAAGAATAACCCAAGTGTCTGAAAATCAATTTGGATTTATGCCAGGGAGGTCTACCATTGAGGCTATCTTTTACTTGGACAATTAATGGAGAAGTTTAGAGAGAAGAGGAAAGATCTTCACATGTTTTTTATTGATCTGGAGATAGAATATGATAAAAATCCCTAGAGATTTAATTTGGTGGGTTTTGAACAAGAAAAGGGTACCAATCAGATACATAGAGGTTACTAAAAACATGTATGAAGGAGCGGTAACTCGGGTGAGATCTGCAAGCAGTGAGACAAATGAGTTACTAGTAAAGATATGTTTACATCAAGGTTCAACTACGAGTCCCTATCTTTCTGCTTTAATTATGGATGAATTAACTACTCGTATTCAAGAGGAGGTGCCTTGGTGTATGCTTCTTGCAAATGTAGTTTTCAACTTTTAGTAGACCAAACTAGATAGGGAGTAACTGAAAAATTAGAGATATAGAGGGAGACCTTGGAATCAAAAGGTTTGAGGATAAGTCAAACAAAGGGCACAACTAAAAGTAGAACTGAAGCAACAGTAAGAATTGAAAATCAAGCGATTCCTAAAAGCAATCAATTTTGGTATCTAGGATCAATTATACATAAAGAGGAAAATATTTCTTTTTCTTTTATCAGTAAGAGTAACTATGATATTAAAAATGATGCAAAAGGATAGAAAGTGAGAAGTATAGAAGTATAGTTAGTTCCCCCTCCCTCATTCCTATGTCCACAAAGTGTATACATGGTAACCCCCACGAGTAAACATAATTCAGGAGCCAACCCAATAAAATCATCCAAAATGGTTTTAAAACACAGCCTCTACAAAATAGGGTCCCAATCCTATCTAAAGGATTTAGAGTAAAAATATAGACACCTACTGAACCATAAAGAAGAAAATATCGATAAGGATATTGCTCATAGAATTAGAGTTAGATGGCTTCGGTGGAGAAGTGTATCAAGAGTGTTATGCAATCAATGTGTTTCACTCAAATTAAGAGAAAAAAATTATAGGGCAGCCATTAGGTCTGCTATGATGTATGGATCAGAATGTTAGGCAACAATGAAGCAACATATGCATAGAATGAACGTTGAAGATGGGTGTGTAGGAAGACTACGAAATATAAGGTAAGGAATGAACATATTTGAGGTTGTTTGGGTGTGGCTCAACTAGGAGATAAGATAAAGGAAAATAGGTTAAGATGGTTTCGGCATGTAAAGTAAAGACCTCTAGAAACAGCTGTGAGAAGGTGCGAGAGAGAAATCATAAGGTTCTAAGAGGGGGAGAGAAAGACCCAACAGAACCTGGATGGAGTCAATCAAAAAGGATTTGCATACTCATAATTTGGCTGAAGATATGGTTTTTGATAGATTGGGATGGATGGAGGAACGGGATTCTTCTAGCCGACCCCAACTAGTTAGGATAAGGCCTATGATGATGAAAAATATCTGCAACATCCTCAGCTCCATCATTGATGAGAAACATTCCATACTTACAAGATCTAATTTGGCCCACAAGGTTGATGGATTGTTCAATTGGGCTACCCTTACGGCAGAACCCAAATTAGATGTTGAACAGCAAAATATTAACTTCCCTCCATAGTCATCATTTGTCGACTTTAGTCCACCATTGTCCTTCAGTACCACAAGAATCAGATTCACTGGTTCCAACTAATTCTTAAATTATGACTAAATCCCAAGCTGAAGCAATCCTGATCAATAAGCTGATGAGCAGGGTATGCATGTTGTGAATTTGTACTGGTATATGTATACACAACACACAAGTGATGTCATAAACCCGTACAACTTTATTATCATCACATAAACTAATGAATCCATTTCAAACCTTTGACATTGAAATACGATTAGTGACAATTCCTTTATTCATGTTAAAAAGGGCTTTTAGATAAAAGTATTGTATGAACTGAATCACTTGCAAAAATGGTTCATACAGCTGCTTCCCAGAAATAATATATATTACAGTATTGATGAAATACATTACTTCCTAAAATGGTCCACTACCGAGGGATGTTTTATAATGTATACTATATTGATACCTTAAGCAATCAGTATACTTAAGTTCTCAAATAATATAAAGCTAGGCTTAAATATCCATGGGAGATGACTTTTATGTCTGAATCCCTTACTGTCTAGATGACACAACATGCACCAATCTGATACCAGAGAGTACCAAAGCACCAAGTTCTGAACTCTGATAGCTAAAGAAATATATAAAATGGTAAAAAGAATGGCCAACATACTGAGTTATAAGCAATTCAGCAGATTAAAGTTTTGAGCCATTTTTAATCAAATAAGCATCCCACGTATTGGAGATGGCAAGGGTCTATCAATCTGCAGTATATGCTCCCTTTTCGTGCCCCAGACAGAGTTGTGTCCATACACATCAATCCTTCAACATAAATTGCTCAATGTCATGTAGACTATACCAAGTCAGCAAATTTTCTAACAGGGCCAAGTCTTGTTTCAGGATTTACTCGCATCATTTCTCAATCTGGATACCTCTTTCACTCCCATGTTCTCTCCGTTCTTTCTCTGTATTAAGATTAATGCCCACTTACATTATAGGTCGGATTGCCAATTTACTTCCACACCAATAACAGCAAAATGAAATTAAAAATAAAATAAAATAAAATCTAAAAGCCTTACATCAAAGAGAGAATGCCCATGCCCTTGCTTACCCATATCCATAAGGAGAATAGAAGGGAGGTGGTCCTGGCATGAATGGTCTCCGTCCGCGAAAA
>JAUPMG010189379.1:0-10227 GCA_031762675.1 Pachysandra terminalis
TGGAATTTTCATTAATGACATATAATAAGTAGGAAGGTTAGAAAGCGAGCTCTTGATCAAAATCAGCCTCCCTCCTTTAGACAAATACCTAGTTTTCCACTCCGCCAACTTCTTCTCCGTTCTTTCAATCACTTTGTTCGAAACCTCTTTCATTTTATAAGAAGCTCCCAACGGAAATCCCAAATAAGAAGAAGGAAGAGCTCCAATGTTAAAGAAAGCTGAATGTAGCTCTAAGAATCCGCGTTTGTCTGAATCTAATCTCTCACTTTAGATGAAGGGATTTATTTGGGATTGCTTCTAGCAATATAACATTTCAATAAACTGCAATAGAGGTACCACCCATGTACCACAAGACTATTACTCCTCTAATGCTGTGAACTACGCCTTAAATCTGCACAGATTTATGATACATAGAGCTTTCTCTATTTTCATTTTATTTTATTGTTTTTGTTCCATTGATGCCTGCTGTGTTCTCCTTTTGTTTTTGTTTCTCTTCAACAGGAATTTCTCTTTTGTTATTATGTTAGAATAAAAGGCCCTCAAATCCTGGGCTACAGTTTATGATCATTGATATTTCATGCACGTGCCCCATATGCAATCAAACTGAAATATCTTATTTCTTTAATTGATGGAACAACTTGCACAGCTTACACATTCATATACACTCATATCAATTTCAGGTGTTGCATTTCGATCCTTGATATTTATTATTTTATTTTGCTTGTTCTTTTAATCAGATGAACATGTCTAGAAAGAGGAAAGAACTTGCAAATGCTAAGCAATAGATAAGCCCAAAAGAGGAGTCATTGAGAGTCCCTTTTTGGAGAATGTGGACTATATGTTGCACTGAAATTCCTCTATGACATCAGTGATAGATTGTTTTCTGTTGATACCATAAGGCCAGCACCAAAATCCCCAAACAGTTAAACTGAAGACATGATCGCCACTCTCATCTTATAGTCTATATGCAGTTGAAGTAGAAAAAATTCCTCAATTCATATCATCTGGCACATTCATGTTCACTTCTAATTTGTCAAACCCTATTAAGATTTCAGCCATGACTCAATCTAATAAGGTTACTTCCCAAAGAAAACCACCCAAGAATCTTCGCTACCCACGACGCAAAAAGATTCCACCGGACCCTGAAATCAGTATATTCTCAAAGGGAAACAATTCTGGTATAGTCCAATCTCCAAAAGATTTGATTTATAATGAGAGATCTGAGTTGTCGCATATTAGTGATGAAGACGGGGAAGCAGAAGACCAAGGAGAGGAAGACGCATTATGGAGCTCGGATGAGATTGAAGCAATTTCATCCCTTTTCCAAGGGAGGATCCCCCAGAAACCTGGAAATATGTACAGAGAGAGGCCTCTTCCACTCCCACTTCCTCACAAACTCCGACCTTTGGGACTTCCAATGCCAAAAAAACACGTGAGAATGACTTCCCCAATCACAACTTCATCGCGGTCATCGTTGTGTGAGAAAGTATATAAGAATCTAGATTTCCTTATCGCTTTAGCCAGAGAGATCAGAGACCTCCCTTCAGAGAAAGATGTGTCCACAGTTCTCAACAGGTGGGTTCGATTCCTCCGTAAAGGGTCTCTCTCCATAACAATCCGGGAATTGGGTCACATGGGTCTTCCTGAGAGAGCTCTAAATACCTTTTGTTGGGCTCAAAAACAACCTCATCTCTTCCCAGATGATAGAATCCTTGCTTCCACAGTCCAAATCTTAGCGAGGAACCGTGGGCTCAAAATACCATTTGACTTGGAGAAGTTTGTGAGTTCGGCAAGTCGAAGTGTCATGGAGGCAATGGCGAGAGGATTCATTAGAGGAGGTAGGTTGAATCTTGCTTGGAAACTTCTCTGGGTTGCCAAGGACAGTAGAAGAATGTTAGACCCCAGCATATACGCCAAATTGATGTTGGAGCTGGGGAAGAATCCAGACAAATACAGACTTGTATTGGCTTTACTGGAAGAGCTTGGTGAAAGAGAAGACTTAAAATTGAACCAGCAAGACTGTACAGCAGTCATGAAAGTCTGTATAAGGCTTGGAAAATTTGACATTGTTGAGAGTCTCTTTAACTGGTTTAAGGGATCCGGGCGTCAACCAAGTGTGGTAATGTACACTACTTTGATTCACAGCCGGTATTCCGAGAAGAGGTACAGGGAAGCATTGGTTGTAGTTTGGGAAATGGAGGGATCAGACTGTCTCTTCGATCTTCCGGCTTACCGAGTGGTCATTAAGCTATTTGTTGCTTTGAACGATCTCTCAAGGGCTGTAAGATATTTTTCAAGACTCAAGGAGGCAGGTTTTGCTCCAACATATGACATATACCGTGAATTGATAAAGATTTATGCAGTTTTTGGGAGGTTGGGCAAGTGTAGGGAGGTCCGCAAGGAGGTAGAGATGGCTGGATTCAAGTTGGACAAGCAGATGGAGTCTCTATTGTTGCAAAAGGAAAGAGAAGTTTTGTGATAATTCTGTGATTGTAAGTATAACCAACAATGCTCATGTTCTGTGTTTGTTTCTTATCAAAGATGATAAAGTTCTTATTCTCTAATATTCATATTCCATTTTACCCTCGGTTCATAGCATTTAGCTTCAATTACTCATGCAAGTCTGACATCTAACTCTAGATCAATGACCACAAACCGCTATTTGGTAAGTAACCACTAGGTTCAATCAGTCCTCTTATTTCAAACTAAAATATGTCCATTACATTCCTATGTCTGATGCATATAAAATGTCCTACGCTTGATTTTCTGTGCATCCATATCGCTGCCCTCTAGTTTTAAGATTTAACTCTTATTTATAGATCTGATTGGGGGTCAATGCCTAACACAACTACTTCACACGGTGGTTTCTGAAAAATTGCATCCCTGTTGAGGACAGGAGCATCTAATCAACTGAGTTCATCTATATGATTTAAGGTAGTCATTTGATTCTTGGACTGTGTATAGCCCATCTGAGGGATGCAGTTCAAAGGGCCTTAGTATCTTGTTTTTCCCAATCAAGACATTAGAATCATTCTACATAAATCAATTAAGAGCTGAATAGATCTACAGGAGTAGTGTTTTTCTCCCCCCTGAGGACAGGGAAAAGTCCAAATGCTTGGAGGAAAAGCACGGTAATACCGGCATATAAGAATAAAAGTGATATTCAGAACTGTAGCAATTATTGTGGAATTAAGCTTATGAGTCACACCATAAAACTAAAATTATGGAAAAGAGTGATGGAGCAAAGGTTATGAAAAATAACCCTAGTGTCGAAAATCAGTTTGGCTTTATGCCAGGGAGGTGTACAACTATCTTTTTACTTAAACAATTAGCGGAGAAGTTTATTAGAAAAGATGAGAGACCTTCACATGGTTTTTATTGGTCTAGAGAAAGCATATGACTTGGAACACTTCTGGAAATCATCACAAATATCATTAACCTGTTTGTTAACCATAGGAAAGTCGGTGATGATTTAAAGTGTGGGCTTTTCTTATGTGCTCAGAGAGGGAGTGAGAATAATATGTTCACCTACAAACCAATGTTATTAAAGGCACCTGCCTAGGCAACTAGGCATTTTTTCAGAGAGTGAAGCGATGGTCGCCTAGGCAGAGTGTGCCTAGGAGAGCGCCTAGAATCCTAGGCAACTGCCTAGTCACCTATGTGACCTGGGCTGTCACCTAGTTTAAACTATTATATTCTTTTTTTGTTTTAAGTTAGAATAATATTTATTTATTAATATATTGCACATAATATTAAACATTATTTATATAATAATTTATAAATTATTATCTATTTTAAACTATCTATTTAGTTATTTAATTTTTAATAAATTCCAAATTAGCAGTTGGTCTTAGACCATTATCTTATCTTCTATTTTTAAACTTATTTTATTAAACTTATCTTTTAGTATGTATGGTTTATAATAGTTTATATATTATTATCTTAGTAAATCTTAGGATAATTTTTATAAGACAAGTTTAATATAAAAGATAAGTTGAAATTTTATGATAATATAATTTCTTAAAGGGTATTTTAGTCACAAAAATGGACCCAAAAAACAAAACAAAATTAGTTAAAAAAGGAAAAAAAGTATGAAAATATAGAAAGTAATAATAAATATTCTAATTCTATAATGTTTTGTGTAACATTATCTTAACAACACGAATTAATTCACGTGTAGATTAATTATAATTTTATATAACTAATTAAAAATTAATTGCACTATATTCAACACAATAGTTGCCTCTCTCGCTCCCTCCCTCCCTCTCTCTCTCTCTCTCTCTCTCTCTCACTCTCGCTTCCCCTCCCCCTTTATTCTACTGTTGTAATTTTTTTTTTTTGACATGAAACTAAAGCCAAACCTACCCTTCCCCTGTGTTTTTGTTTTTGGTTGTTCTGTGTCATTTAATTTATTGAAAGGTTCAAATAAGGTTTTCATAATCCTTTAACCTGCGTTTTAGTTGGATTTTATTTCATTAAACCTTAGAAAATATATTATGTTTGTGTTTATCGCGTTGGGCTATGTAGGTAGGAACCATAATGTGGTAATCTTTTTTTTCAAATTAGTACATCTTATGCATTTATAACTGCTACAGATGTGATTGGTTCATTATAGGGCTTTTTTTAAAAAAGACTTGTCGCCTAGGCAAGCGCCTAATCGCCTAGGCGATTTGACAACATAGCTGCCAACATTTATCTGGTTGCATTGAATTACAGTCGGCCACATGGAATGTGTTCACTTCTTAGCCACTTTAAGTTAATGTCAAAGCCAATAGTTGAAACATGAATTTCCATGCCTCCATAATTAGTAGTGGTTCGCTGTATATAAAAAAATTGTTTGTGTTAATTAGTTGTGGTCTATCAATTACTTACGCATTGATAGTTGAAAATCTGTCGAATTTATTAGGGCTTGTAGAAGTATTCGTTATTGAAATTCCCTAATTTATGACTTTAGAATGTGGGTTCCCATGGCCAAATGCTGTTTGACTGTATGTTCAAACTCGCTCAATTGATCTTCCAATACTCATGACTGGTTTGGTTTTTATTGAAATCTGGATATTCTTGTACCCAGTTTAGGATATGGGGGTACCAAAGCATTAGATGTTTGGTTTGGGTAAGTCTACCCTTAATTCGGTTAAGAGAACTTATCTTGTATCCTTGTTTTCTTCATAATGAATTCAAGAGATAAGTGCATGTCAGGAGGGCATGTGGTGTACGGTTCCAATTCTCGCAGAAGTAACCATAAGAAAGCTTGCCATTTTGGCTTGGTCGTTGGAGAGAACTGAATACCCTTCACCAGCAACACTGCCAAGTACAGCAACATAATGAATGGCTCTCAATCAAGGTAAGCAATGTTTATTTAATTTATTTCTTGTTTCCTATGATTTTTGTATGACGATTCATAGCTAATTGTATTTTCGCATATGATTTATTGAATTCTACATACTCAGAATTTCATTGTTAACCATATGAAAACCGGATAGTAGAAAGGTACCGGTTTCTTTTCAAGCTAATTTATAGAATTCATATCCTTCAGGGTAATAACCAGATGATATTGATCCGGTGTACAACCATAAAGGATTTGAATTGCATACAGATAATACAGTTCCATTGAGGGAAAAAAAAAACAAGAAAACCACTCTCAAATCCGAATGCTAAGATTATTTTCATGCATACATAGCTACTTGGATAGAAAACCAAATGAAACCCGGATGATTGACCATTGGTTTATTATAATTATCGGTTTATTTGGATAGAAAACCAAATGGAAACAACGGATGATCGACCATTTATTTTGATCTAATTATTGGTTCTCCGGTTTGGGCAGCTAAGCTGGATCTGGCCAAAATCTTGCGAACTTCATCTTTTCAATCTGGTAATTCACAGTGCACTGCTTCCAAATTTCTTTCTCGACATACTTCTCATAGAAACTTACTTCTCCGCTTGCACTTACAGCCAACACAGAGGTGCTTCTGGTACCATAACGTCCCTATGCATTAGAGCGAAACTTGAAATATTCAATGGTGCAGAAGATAATCTCAAAAAGAGAGGAGATCAGCAAAATGGGGCTTACCAGAGGAGTGTATACTTCAACAAATATGGAACTTAAGCTGCATTCCCACTCAGGAGAACATATATGAGGCAACTTGCTTTCATCAGCTTTAACTGTGTCATGCATCAGTTTCTCAGCCATCTTTTTTGCAGGGAATTCACCTTCACCATAGTTACAAAATAGTTCCTTGAAATTATGACCCAAACGTTGAGCCTGCAACGAGAGTGCCACCAGTATAGTTTTTAACATTAGAGAGTCAAAGATGTCAAAACATAGATACAAGCTTCAATTCCTTGTTTCAGATAGAACTGAGCATCCTTGTAGACCCCATAGAAAGGAAAACTCAAAACTGCACTAGAGAAGAACATGGATTCTTCTACCTTGTGCCAAGGGGAGTCTAGGTTTGCTTTTGACAGCACATGAACACCCGGTGAAACCTCTTGAACCGACACGGGCTTCCCTCTTGGCCTATTGGAGACATAAACCATGGTCTTGGTTAGTATATCAGTTAATATCAGGTTAAATCCGTTATATTGATGTGCCTCTTCCTTCAATTCCTCTGCAAACTCCTTAGGACTCTTCCTGCTCTGCAACCACCAAAGTGATCTCAGAACCATCAACAGATCTCGATATACCAAGTACCAATAACAACCCAAAAATAAATAAATAAAAAATCCTTACTCGATGGGGATAGTAACCAAGGTTTCAAGGATCGGTTCAGTCCGGTCCGGTCTAGACCGGCTGGTCTGTTCTGGACTGGGCGATACAAGTGGTCCAGATTTTATTTTTTATTCTTTATTCGAATTTTTGAATTGGACGGTTCAGGCTGGTATCGATGTGGATCTGTCCGGTACCGATTGGTACCATTGTTCCAAATTTTTTAATTTAAAATTTTAATAGCTGGTCCATTTTTTTGTTCTGGTCCCCAGTCCCGAGCCTTTAAACCTTGACAGTGATAACCAAGGTTTTAAATTTCGATTTCGCCAGGGGTACTTGATGAAATTTCGTCAAAATAGGAGAATGTTGCTCCCAAATCTCGTGTCGCTAGACTAGAAAAATGGTGATATTTTGCCGGCATGCTGGCAAAATTTTAAACCTTGGTGACAACTTGATTTTATGGCAAATAACATGCATCAATGTACCATTAAGCATTTAATAATAACAATGCCCAAGAAAAATTAGTGGGTATCAATCAAAATTCAAATCAAATTACTTGAGATTGCTGTTATAAATTACGGCGAGCAGATGGAATAGGTTTTAGAATTAAATCCAAGATTACCTCCAGAAATCTTACTGGCAAGTCTCCTCTGCTCTTGGTCTCAGGGAGGGTGTGAAGTTCCAAAACATTTGTGAGGAAAGCCAACCTTCCTTGTTTTGTACAAGCCAACCATGTCCCCCCTGCAAGCTTATCTCTCCCACCCAATATCTCACCACCTTCCCACCATGATATTGGCTTTGTAGGCCTTCAAACAAACCCAGTAAAGACATACCTCATCATCAGTCCTAACTGTATTAAAACAATAAACATTCAAAAGAGCAGAGAACCAAACTAAAACTCCAACTTGTTTACCTTTTGTGGTACTCATCTCTGTTGTGCAACAGAAGAAATGGGTAGAGTGGGTGAGCTTGCCAAACAAACAAAGCTATACACATTGTTTCTAACTTTACTGAACACAGGAAGTTTCAGGAGATGGAAAATGAAGCTTTGGAGACAGAATTTAGATACCCAGTTTTTTCTGTTCGATCACTCAAGGTAGTTACATATCAAAGCTCCACCTCATTCAAGAGAGATTCGAAAAGCAGATTTGAATAGCTTTTTACTATAAACGAGAATTGAGCAGTAGTGGAAGTAGTCTTGCATTAAATGAACGTTTGTGGATTCGTCTGTCAGAAACAAAAACTGAACTCTAATTAAATGTGCCTGGTTGAGGTTTTTCACAAATGGGTTGGTTACAGGTCAGCCCTTCACAAGCCGTAAGTTAATGAGTTTGGATTTGGGTTGGGCTTTTTACCTTATATAATTATTTATATCATTTTTTATTTATTTATATATTATGTTAAAATGGAGTTAAATGGTTAGGTGGGTTACACGGGTTCGGGTTTTTATTTTTCAACCCAGGGGTGTACAACACATCATGCTGTGCCGGCCTGGCACGACATGCAGCTGATACCACAGCTGGGTCGTGCCATGTGGGCCATGCATGGGCCGTGCTTCAGCCTATCCTGATTAGGCTGGGCTGTGCAGCGAGACCTAGACACAGCATGCTATGGCATATGAACCGTGCTTCGTGCCGGATGGCATGAGTTGTCCTGTACCTAGGCATGGCTCAACTGTATCGGTGGTGCTTGATCGGTTTTGCTTGGCCCGTGCTTCAACCTATCCTGAGCAGGTTGGGTTATGCCATAGGCCGTGAAACTCAGGCACGGCTTATGAGCCATGACTAGGGCCAGCATGGTGCGAGTCGTACCGCGTATAGGCAGGGTTCAATCCTGCTAGTGCCTGGCCGGTCTATTGTACACCCCTACTTCAGGTAGTGGCCTGGCCCGGCCCATTGTACACCTTTATCTTAACCTTAAACAGGTGGTTATGGTGTTCTGCTTCCCGGTATAAACAGGCAGCCCGGCCCATTGAATTTTTCCCTCATACGGTCCGTTTGGATTGAGAGAAAATGGATGGAAAAGAAAAAAAAATCATTTTCTTCTATTTGGTCAAATGGAAATAAGAGAAAAAAAATAGTTTTAAAATTTTACTTTTCAAGTTCCAAATTTTTTCCTCAAATTTGAGAGAAATATTTTAGAGGACAACCTTCTCTTGCCTACCATACATTGATCACCACCTAGCACCACCAGTCATCACCCCACCATCGCCCACTACCACCCATCACCCCCACCCGTCACTACCATGACCACCGCCTACCACCACCACTCACTACTATGACCACTGCCTACCACCATCACCCCCTACTACAATGACCACCGCCTACCACCACCAGTATCACCCGTCACCACCACCACCCATTATGACCACCACCACCAATCAATCACCATCGTTGTTTATTATCATTACCACCCATCATCGCATACCACTACCATCATCTACCTACCTACTTGTCATTATCATCATTTTATCTTATTGCTAATGTATTAGATTTTGTTTTTTTTTACGTTTTCTGTTTTTAAACAAACAAGAGAAAAAACTTAGCTTTTTTTTTAATTTCTTTTTCACTTTTTTTTGTCATATTCTTTCAAGCCAAACGGTCAAGGCGGAACGATTAAAAAAGAACAACCTTGTTTTATTTTCCTTTCTGTCCTATTCGTTCGACAAACCAAACGGTCTTTAACAAAATGGAGAACAAGTAAATTACGGATTTCCCCTGAAATTCCATGAAAAAAGAAGAAGTTTGCAATCACGCACTAATAATACTTTTTTTATCATTCTCCTCGATTTTTTTAGAAATTATCTCTGCCAGCGTCTTCGCAGCTAATGGGTTCCCCTGACAAATCTCCTGAATTTCTTACTTCACTTTCTTCCACTTCGAAACATCCAACTCCATTTCTTTCATCTCAGCTTCTGCCTCGTCGAATATCGTCGTCGAATCCCAAATCTTCGCGTCCAACAGAGGCCGCACGCGATACAAGTTGCTCTCTCCGACCATTCTCTTCGCGACCTCTTCGAGCCTATTCGTCACGATGATTCCGCCACCGTATCCCTTCGGCAATCTCTTTACGAGACGATCATCCGACCCACCAGAACCAACTAACCCTTCGTACCTATCGCTTACGTGCTACACATCGTCAAACACGATTAGGTACCTTGCCTTGCAGTTGTTGATTAAGGGCAAGCAACAACTCGTCCAGAGTCGAACTCTCTTCGCCTTCTTCCCCTAGCTCCTCCATCATGAACGCCACAAGACTCTTTATACCCAGGTCCTGATTGTTATATGTCTTGGACAGACATATCCAAATCCTTGGGAAGAACACGGTTTGAACTCGTGGGCTGTTGAAAACCAATTGGGCAAGCGTGGTTTTGCCTGATCCCCTGTAAGAAACTGAAGTTCGAACAGAGTAGAAAGAGAAGAATTTGTTCTCTGCTTTTTATTTTATTGATGAGATTACAAACTTAAATAGAAGTAATCAAAACAAACTTAGCAAAAAATAAGCACCAACTAACCCAT
>JAUPMG010189390.1:0-10227 GCA_031762675.1 Pachysandra terminalis
AATGCTGAAATTCAAGCTGCTGCTGATCAGCATTCTGCATGAACCTCTGAATATCCAACTCCATTCGCAGAACTAACGTTTACAGGCAAGAAGGGAGAAAAATTAGAGGAAAAATACATGCACATGCATCTAATTAACATTCAACAATGAAAACTTTATCTTTTCACTAACCAATCAAAAATCTTTTCTAATTTCAAGTTTTGTCCACACAGCCATGAACTCAGAAACCAGGAAGAATGGAACAAGGGAAAAAAACACCTATCCATGGGTTAACGAATTAATACAGCCACACATATCTAGGGTCTGTTTGGTATAGCTTTTAGAGTTACTTTTTAACTTTTAAAAGTCAAAATGAAGAAAAGTTTGTTTGATAACATAAATAAAAAGTAGCCTTCTAAAGGTCAAAAACTTAAATTTTAACTTTTCATGAGAAGTTAAAAAAATACTTACCAAAAGTTGAAAAGTCATTTTCCTTTTTTTAACTTTCTCTTGGACCCTCCCAACAAAGGTTTAAAGGATCGATCCAGTCCAATCCCAAGCCACAATACAATAATTGTATCGTGAGGTTGTGGACCAGTACAACCGATACCAGTCTGGACCGATCGATACAACTGGTCTGACTTTTTTTTTTTTTTTTTTTTTTTTTATAAATTGGACGGTCTAGACCGGTATCTATCTGGACCGATCTGGTACCGATCGATCCTGATCGATACCGCTGGTTTGGTGACCGGTATCACCGATCTGACGACCGGTCTAGGCGGTCCAAATTTTTTTTAATTTAAAATTTAAACAGGCGGTCCACTTTTTGTATCGGATCTGGACCGGACGGTAATGCCGGTCTGGACCGAGACCAGCCAGAACCGAACCGATCCGATCCGTACCGGGACTAGCTAGGGCTGGTCCAATCCCAAGCCACAATACAATAATTGTATCGTGAGGTTTTGGACCGGACTAGTACAACTGGTACCTGCTGGACTGATAGGTACAACCGGTCTGGTAACCGGTACAATCAGTCCGACGTTTTTTGTTTTTTTTTTAATTTATAAATTGAACAGTTCAGACCAGTATCGATCTGGTACCAAACATACTTTTAATTATAAAAACACGTAAGTAGATAATAAAATCTACTTCTTAACAGTTACTTTTTAACTTTTCAAAAGTTGAACCAAACGAGCGTCGTAAATGGTTGGATTATCGAAGTCTATTGCAGTGTTTTCTTAACTTACAGGATTCATAATAATAATAATAGCATAAAAGTACTAAAACAATTTTCAAAATGGCAGAATCTCAATTGCAACTCAGTTGGTGCGTTGAAATTGTAAACCAGCAAACTATGGTCTAATTTTCAATTTCATTATCACTTGCCAATTCAATGACACTATACATAAAGATATAAAAATAAAATATAAATCAAAGAAAAATTAAATAATGACAGCTTCTAGAGCAATTAACCCGTAAGAAGTGAACTTTGGCAACTCTAAGACTCAATAATAAAAAGAAAACCTTGCACAGAACATGTCTACATCGAATGATAGACAAAAATACTTTAGTTCTATTGGAAGACTAGCTCATGTATCTCTGTAACTTTAACTCCTGGATTAATTAACCTAAGAAAAATAAAATTAAAACTGGAAATTCTAGAACTTTCATTATCTCAACAATCAGTCGGTCAATCAGAAATTTATTTTCCAAAAATAGAATCTTTTATCGAAACATTTTCCAAACTAGTTTGGGTTGCCAATATAAAATGTTTCCAAAAACTTCCAACCATCACAAGCTTAATATTTCACAAATACAGTATTTTTCAAGTCCTTTATTAGCAACTCCAAGTCTCCAAACACAGCCTTCAACCTTTACCTTGCTATGACAGCTCCAACTTGAAACAATTGACACATTACTCATTGTGTAATATGCCCATTCCATTCCAATCATCGTGCTGCTATTGGAGCATCTCGTAACTGAAATGTGTAAATTTCTAACTTTGACTTCACCATCCTTTCGAATCCATCATCCCAACACCCTCATGTATGCTGACATAGTAATGATATGCTTTTTCTCTTTTTTGATAAACAGATTGCTCTGCCAATATTAATATGAAATAAAGTAAGCTGAAAGAAAAATTCCCATCTTGAGACACCCCAGCAAAATCTAAACAGAGGCACAAAGTAATCCATATATTTAACTACAGTAATTTTATGAGTATTCCTTTCTATCAAGGATCCTGATGGCCCTGTCCTTCCATACACTCCACCACATCATCAAGGGATAGGGCTTTCACAGCCTATACTACCCCTTTTCTATAAAAGCCCTACTGAACCACTCCTCTGTTGAATCAGGAAGATCCACATGACTCCAGACTTTCTCAAGATACTCTATTAAATAGATGTCACACGAGGAGAAGCAGCAGGCGGTATACTGATTCCTCATGCATCTTACATAATAAACCAACTACGGATAACCACTTCATAAGGAAATGGTCAATAATAAGAAATTTATCCAAAACTGTTATCCAAATTTGGTGGGTAGCTAGACTACAATTATCCAGAAAAAAGCAAACAAAGGATTCACCACATTTCCAATCCATTGACACGAGTCTTCTTCTATTACAGGAGCAGATAAAGAAAAATGCAGGGAAGGTGCAGTCAACATATCAACCTCCTTATCAGATGGATGTGTTCTAAATTCATGTTTCATAAGATCAAGGAACCATGCTAAGGTGTTTTGTTCCTTGCCATAATAAAAGCTCTAAATACATGCGCTGAGAACTCCATCGTCATAAAATTCTTTATATAAGCACTAAAAAAATCTAGCTGTGCTCCCTGATTCTGACATCTAGTATTCCCAATCCACTTCCAGATTGTGTTGACTTCACTCAACAGTGTACATTATACATTTGATAGAAGAGATAGATATACTTATCCCCTTTAACCATAGAACTGTGGACTTTTGACACAAATGAATTTCTTCAATTTTGTCCATCTTCTTGAACTCTACAATAACAATAAATTCTATGATACGTCAGAGAAGGAAGTGTTTTCAGAGGAGATTTCGGCTGCTCTGGTTTCAAAGCCAGTTTCTAAGGTGCTGACCAATGTGGGAGTTCGGGCTTGGTCGTCGGATGGAATTGCGGGGTCTTTCCACGATGCGCTGGTGAAGAATGTTGGTGAGGGTAGTTGGCAATCTGTGAGGAAGAAGGTTAATAATCAACGGGTGAAGCTGAGAATCGTGTGCGAGATTCTCCAGATTTAGAGGAAGAGCTTCGAGTTCGAAGGATTCTCAAATGGTAAATTTCAGTCGATGTGCATTACGGAACAAGGTAGAGGTCGGAGTTGTTCTATTCTATTCAGCGGAGAGAGGATTTGTTGGCTGAGAAGTACTTTTTTGAAAGTGGAATCAGAGAAGGGAAGTAGAGTGCAGCTGGGTTCTGCTCGGGTCAGACAATGGGTGGGGCTTGCCAAGCTAAATCAGAATAAGTGGGGAACCTTTCTTAAGATCTCGTCAGTGTTTAATGTAGGTAAGGTGAAATCCTTAATCATCCCAAAATCCAATGGTTCAACAGGGTGGGAGTATTTCAGCTCAGTCGGTGGCAGAACAGTGGAGGAGGAGTGGCGTCAAGGGATTAACACAGCAGAGGAGGTGACGACTGTTTCCGTTGGAACAAAGCCTTCAGCGGTGGAAGAGTTTCTAAAAGAAAATATCAAAGTAGGTGGGGTTGCTGATAATGGAAATATTCCAGTCATTGAAAGCTCACATGTAGTACAGGAGGAGTTGCAGGAGTGGAGATTTCCGGTGCTCTGTCTTTCTTCTGAGTATGTGAACTGGTCCTTGGTGAGCAGAGCCTTCTCAAAGGAATTTGACCAAGACTTGCATTTCAAATTCATTCCACTTTCAGCCTTTGAGTCCGTTATTTTCGTTCCCTCAAGTGAGGCGACCAGTAGATTGGTTGAACTAGAAAGGATGCCAAGACTGGGGTTCTTGCGTTTTCAGGAATGGCGTGCGGAGTTTGCCAGAGAAGCTGGTCCGGATTGCGTTCAGGGGCTGTGGGTCGCGATTTTTGGGATCCCATTCAATTGTTGGGCTCTTAACTCGTTCAAGAATATTAGTGATATTTGCGGGGGTCTGTGCGCAGTGGGTCCACCATTTGATTTTGGGGCTCTTGCAGGAGCGCCTCTGTAAAGGGTCAACGAGAGCAAGGCTCGTCGAATTCCTCAGTCGATTATGATTACTTTCGGGGGTGTCTTGTACAAAACTTTTATCGAGTTAGTTCCGTTAAATCTTTACTAAGTTATTCAACCGATGGACGGCGCTCTCGAGTTGAGTAAATTGGGAGTGAAATCTACGGGTAAGGAAGATGACAAAGTGGGTGGGGCAGTCGGGTCAGGTGGGCAATTACATCCAGATTCCAATTTTCAAATGGGATACAGTAATCTCGAGGATGCAATAAAGGACGGGTGTCTCGATAAGATTGCAAGTGTCAGTACGTCTGAGATTGCGTCTGACGAGCTGATTTCCCAATTGTACATAACGCGGGTCAGATGGAAAGTGGAGGTTTGAACGTGCGAGTGTGCACGGATGACACGTGCGGGGCTGGTGACTCGGTGGTGGGCCCGGGGTTTGGGTTGCGTGTGGGCCTGTCCGGTCGGGATGAGGTTTCAAGGTCAGTTGTTGGGCTGGCCAACGACGTTAACTTACTAGCCTCTAGGGCGGAATTGGGCTCAATACAGACGGGCCCAAATGGGATGTCTTCACCCTCTCTTAAGGTGTCTTCTGAAGGGCCTAAAGTCTAGTTGGAGGAACAATTTGTTGCACAGACAGGGTAAGGCGCAACGGTGGCGAGGTCCGTCGGGGAGACTACTTCGGCGATGCAAAGGGTGGCGCCGGAACAGGGAGCAGTGCTGGAGATTCCGGCTTCATCGGAAAAGGAGGTAGGGATCCCCGTCGCCGTTCTCGAGCAGATTCCTCTCCTATTGACGGAGATTTCTTGCGTGCGCAAGCTTTTGTTGGATTTTCACCAACATAGAGATGGGTTAGTACAAGAGGCAGTTGGAATCATAGTGTAAAGGATCGGCCGATCCCGGTCCGGATCGGCCGGTCCAACTCGAGATCGGCCAGGAACGAGTCACGATCCTTGGCCGATCCAAAATAATTTGAAAAATTATTGACTCAGACCGAGTCAGTGATGAATCGGCCGATCCAGCCGATCCGTCACAGAATCGGACCGAGTCGGACCAGACGATCAGGGTTCGGATCGTCCGATCCACATCTTTAAAAAAAAAAAAATATCAAAAACAAAAAAGATTAACAGAAGAAGAAGAAGGAGGAGGAGGAGGAGGAGGAGGAAGAAGAAGAAAAAAAAAATCAAACACAATAGAAGAAGACGGAGGAAGAAAGAAGAAGAAGAAGAAGAAGAAAAAGATGACTTCCGATCTGATCAGAAGATTTCTGATCTCCGATGAGTCCGATCTGATCTCCGAAGTCCGATCTTCTTCTAGCTCACTAGCAAGCGACCGACGTGAAGACGATTTCTGATCTCCGACGATGAGTCCGATCTGATCTCCGAAGTCCGATCTTCTTCTAGCTCACCAGCAACTGCAAGCGACCGATGTGAAGACGATTTCTGATCTCCAACGATGAGTCCGATCTGATCTCCGAAGTCCAATCTTCTTCTAGCTCACCAGCAAGTCAGCAACTGCAAGCGACCGACGTGAAGACGATTTCTGATCTCCGATGAGTCCGAGCTGATCTCCGATCTTCTTCTAGCTCACCAGCAAGCGACCTACGTTTAAGAAGAAAGAAGAAGAAGAAGAAGAAGAAGAAGAAGAAGAGAAGAAGAAGGGGCAAGGAAAAAGAAAGAAAAAAGAAGAAGAAGAAGAAGAGAAGAAGAAGAAGAAGAAGAGAAGAAGAGAAGAAATGTTATAAAAACCCCTTTTACGTTTTATTTTATTTTATTTTTTTTATCCGGATCGCTCCGGATCGTCCGATCCAAAATTGGATCGGCGATCCAACTCGGTCTCGGACCGGAACGATCTCCGATCCGAAACCGAGTTCAAACACTATGGCTGGGAGACTGTGGCCTACCTGTAGTCTTTTTGGGCATTTCCTTAGTGTTTTGTACTGTATCGTGTATCTTTTTCTTTGTTTATTCTCTGTACTTTTTTTCCCCTCTTTTCCTTAATAAAATTCGTTATAAAAAAAAAAAAAACTTGTTGGATGGTGGCGACTCTTATATCTATTAGTTGAACACTTAATTGTTGGATTAGTAGAGGACCTAGAGGTCTTGGAGAGAACTTACTCATTGGGGCCCATTTTGATCAAGGATCACATGGTTACAAATAGGTTTCCTTTTTGTGAAATTTTGCTAGTCCTCGAAACAAATGAATGAACATCAACCATTATCTCTGCCACTCTTCCTAACCTGCAGCTTGCCCCTTACGCACCTGTATTTATTGTTATATTATATGATGTGATTGCATTTTCTGTTGTGGTATTCAATATCACCCCACACTGATTTATGGGACTGTCAGAAATGATTGAAGCAGCAAAATAGTGATAAAATATGCTCTCATTCTAACAATTAAAAAGATTCTTATTCTGGTTACCCAGAGTTAAAGCTAGCATTTTTCAAAACTTTTCACCTGATAATCCTGTAGTTTTATGTTCAGATGTTACATTGAGTTTTGACATTTATAAAGAAGATGCTTTATAAATAACTAATAGAAGGTTGGTCTGTTGAAAATATGTCTATCAAAAGTGTTTCTGTAGGAATTAGACCAAAATTCATCAGCATATAGCATAAACTTTTTCTTGTTAGGTCATGGTTCCAATTATATTTCAGAAGTCCAATAAAATTTCATCACTCATATGAAAATTGTTTCAAATCCATGTTCTCACCTTCAGTAATATTCATGGTGAAGGTCCTGCAGTAGTCATATTCTGAAATCTAGCCTGGAAATTTATTTATTGCAATACTGTAACATATGCTGCATTTGGTGGATTTCTAGATGTGGCCAGCGAACTATCCAAGGGGTCTTGAAAGATGGGTGGAATGCTCTTGCACGCTATTACCTGAATAATTTCTGTGATGGAACAAAGCAGGTTGTAATTTCAGTAACCATATCATGCCTTGAATTGTGATCCAGGCATAGCTGATTATGAGTGGAATTTTAATTTATATCATGTTGACCATTTCTTACTTCATGGCAGATGATTCTCTCTCTCTCTCTCTCTCTCTCTCTCTCTCTCTCTCTCTCTCTGTTTTTTATTTTTTTTTTGTCAAATGGAATATCAAAGAAGTATTTTGCATTTATCCATATATTATTATCGATTTAATTTGTATGGAGACTTGCTACCAATTGTCACTGATATTAAGTTATAGTCGGTATCTTTTTCTTATCTTGTGTTATACACTTTTGTTGCACATGGTCCATGTCATTGTTTAACTAATACTGTATTTGGATCTGGTAACTAGTACATGTTAATCATCTTGGAATATTCACAGAAACTTCTATTGTCCTAAAAATGCCGTTGCTCTTGGTAAAGCCCAAATCTGTGGACATCACAGACCTAGGTTTGTATCCATAATTGGTTTACTAACCAGGGACAAGGTAAAAAAAAAACTGGGAATTACTCTCATTGTGGAGTTGACCAAAATTTATGGATAATCAAATATTAAAAAAAAAAAACAAAAAAATTTCAAAGAGATTGTAACATTTAAATGGTTTCATTGAATGAATTTCCTTGGTCAAGGGCTTATTAGTGGGGGTACGACCTGACACTAGTTTCAAGTGACTTACAGCCTTTGCTGTTATAAAGTCGTGTGTTTTCTGTTTATAGGGTTTCATTTGAGCTTTACCTTTTAGCATCTCTTGTAGTATACATTTTACTTTCAGGGGAAGCTTATGTAATTAAAATTATGCATGTTTAAAACCTCACTTTTGGATGTGTCTAAAATTTCTTCTTTTCGTTCCTATTGGTGCCCATTCTTGAGGAGATATGTGGTGGTCCACCTAGTTCCTAGTTTGTTTGCATGGCTTCCAGCATATGATAGTGCCACAACCAAGGTTGTAAATGTTGTTGTAGCAAGACATGTCACCGACATGGTGGAAAAGGAGAAAAAAATTAAAGAAAAAAGTGAAAAAGTACGGTTTTTTTGTGATTAAATTTTGCCCATAGCGAAATACATCTAAACAATCCAAAATATGATAAAAATGTGTATATAGTGAATGGTATATATTTGGGCAGGTACGGTTGTGTACCGTCATGGGGAAAAATGGAGAAACCATCCACAATGATAGCTTAAATAAGACATATTAAAATACAATAAACATGATAGTACTGTCCAAATGGAATAATACACTTAGAAAAAAGGAGCAAACACAGTAATAGTCTGGTCTTGTGTATCATAATCTCTAGGAAGTACAATAAGGAGACATCAGTGTTTACCTCAAAAATCAGTTTCCCACTGAAAAACATGTAGATCTTCAATTGAAGATGGAGAGGAAGCAAATGTGAGTGAAAAGATGCAAAAATGGTAGAAAGGGATTTTTGGAAGAAAAAATGGTTGGAAAATAGCCTTTTATTTTATTTTTTTTCAAAATTCTGAACGAAATATCATTGAAATTGACGACATTTTGCTTGACATGTTCTTTGTATCGACTAATGTCCAACATGTAAAGCCACACATGGGAAATTTTCCTTAATGTTATGAGATATCGATGACATATGAGACACATGGCAAAAAAAAGTTGCTCCAGCGACTTCTAACTTAATATCGTGTCCCCCACCTCCCAAATAACACCGAAATTTTGTGACATTTAACCATGGCCACAACAGATGTCCACTGGCTAGGGTGCTAAGGTGGCACTAGCCTAGTAGTCTGGCACTTGATGAACACAATGATTCAATGGACAATTGCTAAATAGTACTTCTTTGGATTGGTCCACATGGTGCTGAGTTGGCATTTGCCTGGAACTTGATGAGGACAATAGGACAATATACAACATGCGGGAAATCTTTGGGATGCCTCGCATTGTGCTAAGTTAGCGCCTTTCTGACATTTGACAAGGACAATGCCACAACAGGCAATTGCCTTGTGCAGCAGATCCAAACGTCTGGAGTATTGGCTTAGGTGGCTTGTTGGGACTACTTTCCTGCCACCTATTAATTCTTTTGTTCTAATCACCATTCATGTCTTGTTCATTACTCACAATATCTTTCTCGAGTTTTTCCTGTTACTCAGTTGCCATGTTTGTAATTCTAATGCTACGCGTACAATGGATATTGAGAAAAGTTAAAACACACATCTAGGTTGACCTACTATGTTATCAACTTTATTTATATTCTCTCCTGTCTTTGGGGAGTACATTTTTTTTTTCTATGACCCACTGTTACGACTCTAGCTATATAAAGATAGGGAATTTGTCCCCCCTAGGTAAAGAAGAAATAAATGATGTATTTGCCTTGCGAAATAAATGATGAATTTGTCCCCCTCAGGCAAGATATCATGACTCTTTAAAGTGCCCTTGCAAATATGACTTGGCCCTTCCAATAGGGTGGAGGTTTCAATATGTTAGCCTCAGTTTAGTGCTTCTAAGCTGTGTGAAAGGATTGTCAACTTTGCTATGTGTTCTGTTCTTCACCCTGACCCCAAATGACTATAGGGCTTAGGCTTCTTATAATGGTTTCAAGGAAAAATTGGGTGGATATAGTTGTAGTCGTGTGCAGATATAAACATAGACTCGTGTAAATGATCTCTCATGGAACAAGTACCAAAAGAAACCCACACCACAACAATTATGCTGATAAATATGCCTTGGAGTTATTTGTTATGCGTCAAATGTGGTGTTCCTTGTTTCTATCAGTATTTCTTTCATATATAAGGATTACTCAGTTTCTCGAATAATTGATCAGTAATTAGTTTTTTCTTGACTATAGATTATTTGCAAATCCTTCACTTTTTGGAGGTTTTTCTGTGTAACCTGATTCAGTACTATGGTTACAGTCCATTTCGGTTGTTACTGAATAATGAATGAATAATTAATGCTAAGGTTACATTTCTATTTCCTTGATATGATATTTCCATGAAATCTTAAATTAATCTCTTACAAAAGTTTTTTTCGGTGCACATGTGAAGGATGCAATTGATCTTCTGCAAGGACATTACATTGTTTCTCTCAGCCGAGATATGACTCCTCCATCTCAGAAAGGAGGTCTTGAGGCTATAGCTGT
>JAUPMG010189401.1:0-10227 GCA_031762675.1 Pachysandra terminalis
TGGTCATTAATCATAGCAGTTAGATCCATAGGAAAAGATAGCATTCATAAGCAAATAATATGCATGTAGTATGAGATGGGTCAAGCATGTTCATCAAAACATAACAATTAGGATCAATGAGGAAATAGGCACATCAAGTAATTAGATTCGAGCAAACTAATAGGAGATTCCATCTAATTAGGTCATATTACGCATGTGGGTGAAATATCAAATCAAACAACCTAAATATGTGAATTTCGGTAGACCGATGGGTCAGCCGAATGGGCTCGGTTAGGTCTCGGTGGACTTTTCGGTGTACCAAATAGTCTGCCGAAATCCAAAGGGTTTCTGGGTTGGTCACATTGTCAGACTCGGTGAAGTGTCGATATGTCGAGTGTATCAGCTCGGTATACTTTCCAGTGAACCTATTTTGGGTCTCTGAGATCGGTAAGGTCTCGGTTAAGTCTCGGTACACTCTCCAGAATTCAAAAATCAAGCCGTTGGGTTCAGTGTATGCCGAGAGAGCTGCCGAGAGTGTTCTGGGTTGGTTCGGTGGACTCTTCGGTATACCGAAGGGTATGCCAAAGCTCGGGGTTTGGTCAAAAGTTCACAAATCCTCATCTTCTTCAACTCTAATCACAAAATATCCTTAAGTAACTTGGGTTAATATTCAATTCCGAACAAAACCCAATAAAGAGATCATAATAAACAATACTTTAAATAAACTTACCTTCTCCAACCATTGAAACTTGGAAAACAAGTAAAGCTTTGGAAAACAATTGAAAAACAACAATGCTCCTATTAAAATCATAAACAAAGATATCCTTGAGTACTTACCTTGAACTGGTCGTGTGGTGTAGTGAGTACACCTTGTGTTCTTCCTCTTCTTCTTCTTCTTCTTATTCTTCCTTTTCTTCTTCTCCAAGTAATGAATTATCTCTACAGGTCTTGGATTTATATAGAGGTACTTAGAGGCACTTAATTTGTAACCATTAACCTTTAATCTCAGCCCTTGATTGGAGCCATTAATCTCAGCCATTGGATGACAATCTCAGCCATTGTGGGTTAGTTTCTAATATAGGTTTCTTACTATTATTTGTTAGAAGCTTAGCTTTGAAGTAACCTTTAGTTTCTAGAATCTTTCCTTTTAATTCAATTTCTAGCCCATGTGGGTTTCTAATTATAAGTCTTCTTTCTAGAACCTTAGTCTTTAGACTAAATAGTTACTATTTTGTTTTAAAGAGAATCTTATTATTTTTTAGTCTTTTAATCTTAACCAATAATTGGGAATTGAATGTTCCTACAAAATCCTAGCCATTGATTTATTTATTAAGAATCTTTTAAGATCCTAGCCACATGTCATAACTCAAGAAGTTATGATTGCGTGTGATGCACCTAGTTTCCTATTGGTACAACCGACCAATCATAATCAGTCAAAAGTCAAACATAATAGCTAATTACTAAAATTTTAAATTATCCCCTATTTTAATTACACCCTAACTCCTATACTTTTATTAATTACACATTAACCCCTAATCTTATATTAAATATATATTAACCCTATTATTTTGTTTGGGTTATTGGATATATGTTGTCCATCCCAAAGATCCAAACTTGGTGGCAAAAAGGATTGAGATGCTACAACAGAACTTTCTTTGGAATGGGGGAGGATGGCGATCAGAAGTATAATTTGGTGCAGAGGAAGTCTATTTGCAAACCGAGGGAGGAGGGGGGTCTCGGTATCAGATCTTTGGGCAACTTCAATTCGGCTTTGTTAGGAAAGGGCTCTGGTGTTTTTGGGAGGAGATTGATAGCTTGTTGAGGAAGGTAATCATATCCAAATATGGGTCTCTTGGAGGATGGACTTCCGATGAGTGCAGGCATTCCTACGGCTGTGGTTTATAGAAGACTATCTTGGGAGTTAAAGGGAGGTTTTCTGAGAATCTACGGTTTAAGGTTGGTAATGGGACTAGGATTAGTTTTTGGGATGATGTGTGGTGTGGGGAGCTGCCACTACGTCAGAGATTTCCAGACTTGTATAGTGCATCCTCGCATAAGCTTGCAAAGCTTCGGGAGTCGATGTCTAGCATTGGCACATGGATCATTCCACTAAGACGTCCTTTGTTTGATCGTGAGCTTGGCTCAATGGCATCATTGCTACAAGATTTTGACGGTGTCATTATGTCTGAGGGGGAAGAACGAAGAAGCTGGATTAGTGGTAGAGATGGTATCTTTTCCGTAAAGTCATTTTACAATTCTCTCTTGAAGGGACCTACTGTTTCTCTCCCTTTTCTTTCCATTTGGAACCCTTCATTTCCTTCCAAAATGGCCTTTTTCCTTTGGTGTGCATCTCTAGATAAGATTTTGACTTTAGACCACCTTATTCATCGTGGGTGGGCCTTTCCTAATCGATGCATCATGTATAAGGAGGAATCTGAATCTGTTGCTCATCTCCTCTTGCACTGCTCTGTAGCTTTTTATGGTCTGGCCTTCACTCTTGCTCAAGTTTGGGAGGTGTTGTGTTCAGCCTAGGTGTGTGAGGCCAAATTCTTTGGAACATGTGCCCTGCAGCTGTGTGAAGGACTTTATGGTTAGAACGAAACAACAGGACCTTCAATGATAAGGTGATGTAGACGAGGACAATTATCAACAAGGTGATGGCTACTTTGTTTGGGTGGACTTCAATGCTTCATGAATTTCACAATGAATCTTTTGATATATTTATGGGGAGGGGCTGGGATTTGGTCACGTTAGGAGATTGAACTTTTTCGGGTGCCTGTTGGACGTTTATTTTCTTTCTCCCTCTTTCGTGGTAAAGGTTGATGTACATACTTAGTGTACTTGACTAATACCATTTTTGTTTTCAGATTTTTTATCATTAATATCATACCTCTTCATTACTGATCAGAAAAATAAAATTAATAAAATTAATAAAATAAATAAAACAAATACTTGTCAAAACAATATAATACATTAATGCAGTACCCCAACCTATTGGGGTCAGCAACATGAATCTTTTTCCTCCATTTCAATGTGTCAAAAAGCAAATCGTCTGTTAGATTTTGTGCCTTTAAATCATTTCTTACTAAATCCATCTAGGTCCTGCTTAGTTTTCCTCCATCCCTTTTAAGCCCTTCACTTGTACTGTCTTGCATCTCTCATGGGCACTTCTATAGGTCTACTTTTACATGCATCAACCATTTTTGTTTTCAGATTTTTTATCATCAATGTCATACCTCTTCATTAATGATCAGAAAAAAAATTACAAATAAATAAATAAAACAAATACTTGTCAAAACAAAAGAATACATTAATGCTGCTTAGTTTTCCTCCATCCCTTTTAAACCCTTCACTTGTACCGTCTTGCATCTCTCATGGGCACTTCTATAGGTCTAATTTTACATGCATCAACCATATCAACATACCATATCTATTTCTAATCAGAGCCCAAACTCTTCAATACCAGAGGAAACACACTCAACATGATTCTTAAAGAAAAAAATCAGTTTTTCCTACTTCAAGTTGTTGCCTGTTGTGATATAATGAGCACCAGATGTGTATTGATGCTTATTAATCAATTTCTAAGATCATCCTGCTGTTACCTCCTAAAACTTCTAAAAGTATAAGCAACTATAAGTTTTACATAATTATCATAAATTTCCACAAGTTAACTCCACTACCAGATGGACCAAAGTTCATATTGAACTCAAAGTTTAAAACCTTGTGATTAACCACACGCATGAGGAAACAGTAAATAGCACAGGAGCAACAAATGGTAAAAATCAATTTTTACTCTAGGAGTCAGCTTTGAATCTACAGCCTTCTACATCAGGTGCACTGACTGGTCATACATTCAAGGAGCTCCCAAAACGAGGCAAAGTACATGGTAGTAGCTTTACAGAGACGCAAGCAATGATATGTTGTTAATTTTCTTCAATGGACAGTGAAAAAACGGTGAACCTTTGATTAGAATGGAACAGCTTAAAGAATAAGATTCCTAATTATAATTGCTTAACACCAGACTTATAAAATAACAGTAAAGCCCTCAAGTTTCTGCTAAAATAAGGGTGGCAACAGTCAAGTTTGACAAAAGTAGGAAAAAACTAAAAACCTTTCCAACAATAAGAGCCAAAGATGATTCTAGTAAAGTGAGCTCTGGTTGGGTCAGGTTTCCAGTTTGACCTGAACAACATACATCTACGTTCAATGGGGTGCACTTACAAGGTGGACTTGTTTTTGATAGATATAGAAGAAACTTTACTGTATAGAGTATAAAGGAAGAGAGGCCAGGTACACAAGCGTTACCTCAGTTGAATATACAAGCCATAGCAAAACAACATAATTAAGGATTATAAAAATAAACTAATCCCCCAATCCACAACAAATGCGTCAAACATTTACCCTTTGGAAGTCTCCAGATATTGAAGCCCAATGGAATATTATCTTCAAGTAAAGTATTTTTCACATGAGTGGTCTGTTTATCCTTATACTCAAAGATCCACCGGTTTGTTTCCTTTCAAATGACCAAAGAAACCACAAAAGGGAAAAGTTTCCAAAGGAGGTGAAGCATTATGTCGTTTGTATGAATTCTTCATGCTTCGATTGTAAAATCTTCAAGGCATTATACAATCAATTCCCAATATCGAAAACATGAAACCCCAAATTTTGCTAATGAAAAAGGAGATGATACACCGATTCTTCATTATTTTTGCATGTAACAAAAGCATTCAGAATTTTCCAACTTCTAGACACCAAACATTCTATTATCAAAATCTTGCCGAAAGCTGATTTCCATAAGAAAAAGCTACCTTAGATTGAGCTGGTGCTGAGCAAATCAGCTTCTAAGGGCTCAAAAATAGTTGATCTCCAAGCATTTTTTTTTTAATCAGTATCTCCAAGCATTATTGAGTAGAAGGATCAAACTGTGAGGCAACCTTTTCTACTGCTTATCCACATTCTTACATATTGACCTCCTTGCAAAGTTGTGTAGCATGAATGCAATCTAGAATGGAGTAAAGCATCTCGCTCTCCTAATTAGCATACCTACCTTCTTAGGGAGTAATCCAGCCCCTTCTCTCGACAAATAGTTGCTCACTAGTGCTTCTTTGTTGGCTGCAATACCATATAATTCTGAGTACAATGACTAAAAGTTTGTGCCTTCTTTATACCAAGCATCATCTCAAAGTTTTATTCTATCATCCCTTCCATCCTCAAAAGCTATGTGTTTGAAGAATACAATTTGGAGTTTCTAATGAATTTCCACAACCAAACCCCATATTTGATGCCCACTTGGTTGCTCTCTCATCTACCTTGACAACTTCCATAGTTTTGCATTTTTATGATTCTCCACAATTTATTTCACTCTTCCATGAACCACCAATTCAAAAATTCACAACGCATGGAAATGGAGATTGAAGCTTAACCTAGGCACCGTAGTCCTTTTCCACAGAGGCAATATGGAAGATGGCGGAATAGAATAGATAGAATAGAACCATTGTTGCTCATCTGACCTTCCTTTAAAATATTTTTCTTTCTCTTTTCTGATCCCACTTTAACAACAAACAAGAAAGTTGAAGTGTAGACAAGTAGATCTTTTAACAACAATACTTTACTCTTGTTTCGATTAATTTTGGGTTGAATTTTGTGTATTTCTTCAAATTTTCAGTTGTAGTTTCTTTGATTTTTTGTTTTTACCTTTCGTCTTCAGAGCATGGAAAGATGACGAGCCACCGGCGAGGGCAGATTTCAGCTTTGGGAGAGGAGTTGTCCTCGGCGACGTGTCGACGGCACCGTCGGGAGAATAGACGACCGTTATTGATGGTGAAGCGGATAAGTTGTGTTGGAAGGTGGAGAGCGTCGGGCTCGACTTCCTAAATTCTCAAGTTAGGAATTGAAAAAAACAAGGTTTTAGTGAATAATTGTAAATCTCATATTTTAGCTTTAAACTCAATTCTAGGAATTGGAGAGCTTTTGTAATTCCAATTCTCTAATATGCACCAAACATAAAAAAATTGTAATTCTTTAACCCAATTCCAATTCTCAGACCCAATTCTCAGCTCAATTCCTTGTGTCAAACACAACCTAAGTGGTACTTAAATTCCTTGAAGCTTCTCCATTCCCTTTCTTATGATGAGGGGTATTAGAAATAAAGAAAGGAAATAAGTGGGCAGGTTTGGAAGTTTACTCTTAATCAGCATCAACTTTCCACCTTGAAACAAGTATCACCTTTTCCAGGTCACTAATTTTTTCAGCATCATTTCTACAATTGAATCTCAAGCAGATGTTTTCTTGAAAATTTCGCAAAGAGGAAGTCCCAAATAGGATGTTGGAAAAGAACCAATTTGTACCGTAGATCCATGATTAGTTCCCTAAGATTCATTACTTCTCCAACTCTGTATAACACATTTTTGACAGATTGATGCTAAACAGCTTCAAAACACATGATACATCTAATCACCATAAATTAACTATATCTAGTCCCGCAAAACAGCAAATTTTCATTGGAAAATTGAAGGTACGAAGTAGTAGGTCACCTCCTGATAATCCATCCACTAAGTTATGATCCGTAGCCTTGCTCAACAGCTTGCTAAGATCATATGTTACCATAAAGAATTAAAACAGTGAAAGAGGATCACCTTGCCTTAGCCATCTAGTGATGTGAAAGAAACATGTGGATTCTCCATTTACCATAATTGAGATCGTGGCTACTCACAGACACCATCTCGCGCAAGATCTCCATGTCACCCCAAAAGCCAATCTTTTTATGTGTAAGAAATGATCAGCAAACATGATCATATCCTTTCTCCAAATTTATTTTACATATGATGCTCCAGATCCCATTATGAAGCCTAGAATTTCAACATTCATTAGCAGTAAGAGCCCCATCCAAAATTTGCACTATCCCTAACAAGGGCACTTAATGTTATGTGGGCCCTATTAAGTCCAGAATAGTTTTCTTCCACTTATTAGCAAGCAACTTTTCCAAAATCTTCTACATACTCCCCACTAGGCTTATAGGTCTATAATTTTTAATATCCAAAGCTCCACTTTTCATTGGGACTAAGGTGATGAAGGTCACATTTGCAATTTTGAATTTCTCTAAAAGAAGCTTTCTAAGAAAAACTCCATAAAGTCCACTTTTACTACTTGCCAATATCTCTTGCAAAATCCTTGGTAAAACCATCTGGTCCTAGAGCCTTATCCTCTTTTAGCTCCCTAAAACCCTCGTGACCTACTCCTCCTGAAAGGACACTCCAAATCCTCTCTCTCTCTCTCTCTCTCTCTCTCTCTCCTCTTCATAAATCATATTGAAATCCAAACCAACTAATTGTGGTTTATACTCCTTTTCTTCCCTAAAGAAATTTGCGACAATGTACTAATTCCGAAATCGTATTGAAATCCAAACCAACTAATTGGGGCTTATACTCCTTTTCTTCCCTAACGAATTAAACAAATGTTCCAATTGTTTTCTTTTATCTCATCATTATCTAGAATGGCATGTCCACCTTCAACTTTTTCATGGTATTCAGCCTCTTCCTTGCACTTGCCACTTTGTGGAAGAACTTTGCATTCTTGCCACAAGGTGGAATTGACCTATTGCCATCACAGATAGCAAGCATTTTTTTATTTTTATTTTTTTGGCGTTGATTTGAGTCTAAACAATCAATTTATGTTGTAATGTGAAAACATGAATGCAACTGGAAGAAGGATGGAAACGAATCAGGATGGAGTAAGCCAGGGGAAACAAAATGAACTCAGGCTTTCATTGATCATTGCAATCACAACTCAACTAAGTAAATTATAGACAGTTAGATTTTGTTTCAATCTGTAGGGATATCATGCTGATTAAACACATTGCCACCCTATTTTAACTACATTGCTTACTAAAAGAATGACCATGAATAGAAAAAAAATAAAAATAAATATATATATATATATATATATATATATGTATATACTCAGGTTATGACATTTTAATCAAACAAGTAGGTCCACCACCCTATTTCTCCTTTACAGTCAGAAATCATCATGCAAAGTTTCTGCTGCTAGGATCACTAACAAAGCAATGACATTTACCTGAAGACACATGGCTGCCTCCAAAGTATTCCTTACGCAAGTCAAATATAACCTCAAAGTGTTTGCCTGAGAATTTTAACCAACAAATTGTATCAAATATAGAAGAAGCACAATACGAATTTATCTCCCTACTGAAAGTATAGAACAAAATTTAGAAATCCTTGCAGAAATATTGTGGAAAAAATAACAAAATTTAGAACCCATCGAATTGATCACCAGCAGGTTCATGATCAACAGAAAATATAAATTCTTTTCTTTTCTTTTTTTCAGAAGCAGCAAAAATAGATCCTTGCAACCAACGTTAATGAATTGCATCAGCAAAGAAGAAACTATGATCATATACGAATCAATGTTTGAAACAAGTCATAAAGCCGCGAGATTTAAGTGCCATGGCTATGAAGAAATCTAGATCACTAGGTCTGTTCTGCTGAAATTTCATGAAAGAAGACGAAGAAGATGGATTGCAGATTAAAGAGAATAAGAAAGGGATATCAAATTAAGTTTCTTTCTTTCTTTGTTTACCATTGATTGACCTGCACAAATGAACTATTTGACAAGTCCAAACTGCAATCTGTAGGGATTCAGCTTCGCGTACAGAAGTTGTGCTGTCGATTCAGGTCGACTGTGTTTGAAGCTTTACAGGGAAAGCAGACTCAGAGATATTTTACTAACGTACGCCTGGTGTGAATTGGCAATGGTGCATTTAGGTCGCTGGACTTCAAAGATGCTGGTCCCACAAGTGACCTTGGAGTGACAGGCCTGTCAACGGATCGGGTCATGATCTGGATCGGATCCGATCTGATAAACCCATTTTCGGTATAGGATTTACGGTCCGATATCCGAATAAAAATGATCCGATCCGAAATCTAATCGGATCAAACTCGGATGTATAGGGATTCGATCCGATTATATATATAATCAAAGCCCTAAAAAATATCATTAGACATTTGTTATTATCTCCAACTCATTTTTAAATATAATAATAACTAATTATTTAAATATTTAAAAACCTAAAGATAAAAAAGACACACTTTACAGATTATCAGATCGGATTCGGAAATTCGAATCCCAATCGAATTCGAATTTGAATCAACCATTTTATAATCCGTCAGATCTCGGATTCGGATCAGTACGAATCCGACCCATTGATAGGCCTAGAGAGATGGTGTGACCAATCCACTTAAGTTTGCCTTGCACCGGACCCTCTCTAGCAAGGGCTCGCATCCTCTACAGCAAAAGCTTTGCAGCAATCCATACAGCACCGTTGGATTGCTACCACATGGGTACAGAGGGGTACCAAAGGGATACAAGGGGGTACCAATGGGTTACTTTTTGCATTAGAAAACTTAACGCACACAGCGTTAACAGTGGAGTTTGAATTTTTTTTTTCTTTCTCTCCTTTTTTCTCTTCCCGCCATATTGCGTTTCAGCTTTGCAGCCTCCATTCAACCCATTGTCATCTCCATCTTTTCTCTATAGAAGAGAGTATCTTCATTAAGGACGATTGTTATTTTCATTAAGAACAATTTCTCTACAACATCATTAAGAAGGGTTTCTCTACAACATCAAACCAGCAGTACGAAGACGATATTATTCGTCTCTACATTTAACTATTGATTTCTAGATTGTTTAAGCTAATGGATAACTAAAATGGCATCTTCATTCTTTGATGAGTGTGACTTTCGACCTATATGTTGTGTTGTTACAGGGTACCGGAAGCTCATTGGTAACATTGGTAAAGGGTACCCTTTACCAGATACAAGGTACCAAAGATTAAATAAGGAGTACCCTTAACTTAATAATGCACAAGGTACCCAAGGGTAAATGAGGGGTACCCTTCGCTTAATAATGTACAGGGTACCCAAGGTTAAATAAATGTTAAATAAGGGGTACCCCTGACTTAATTATGCACAGGGTACCATAGGTTAAATAAGGGGTACTCATGACCTAAGATTAAATAAGGGGTACCCTTGGCTTAATAATGCACACGGTACCCAAAACTAAATAAAGGGTATCCATGGCTTAATAATGCATAGGGTACCCAAGGCTAACAATGGGTACCCTTGGCCTAATAATGCACAGGGTACCGAAGGCTAAATAAGGGGTACCCTTGGCTTAATAATGCACAGGGTACCCAAGGCTAAATAAGGGGTACCTATGGCTTAATAATGC